>JARPMJ010006316.1:0-53842 GCA_033366665.1 Phoxinus dragarum
ATTAAACACAGCAGGAGAATGTGGCATACACATTACTATGTGAATAATTGAAAATACAATTCACATTTGCAATATATATTTTTTCTTGAGAAAAAACACACACAGAAATGTAAACAAATAATTAAAATGCCAGCCTGTAACACAAGGCTGGGAGAGGAAACTAATGGATGACAGCTGAAATACAAGGTTCATCTTTAAGCTCTGTACTTTACCAAAACAGTTCTGCTTATTTGCAATGCCGTGTGGAGTAGGAAGGTTCAGACATACGGTTAATAAATGGACGGATGTGCCCAAGGGAGAAACGGCACTATGTTGAAGGCATAAATGAACTTCCATTTAAAGTCTCTAACAAGTCCCTTGGCAAGAAGCTAGACTAAAGGATATCAGTTGTCTGCTCTGTCACTGGCTCGGTGCTTTATTTTACCAATACGTGAAGCCAATATCGATTACTATATACAGTACCTGTATTATTAAAGTTGGCATGAAATGGAAATTCACCCTGTCTATATTCTAAAAATCCAAATTATTGGCCTTTCTGAGAACAATCCCTCTGTGTGGGTGTAAATAGAAATATCATAACTCTCCAATCAAACATTTAGTCCATAAACCCCACTCCTTTCTTACAAACAACCACAAGGTCACATTCAGGTCTCCACCCAAGCAACATATGATGGATAAAAGTACCAACCTATATATTTACATTTTTCCTTTATCATATGTACATTGGATGTAAGTCACAATACAGAAAAAAAGAATCTGCCGCTTCTTCTGTTTCATCATGATTTCACTGCATATAAATTAAAGTAATAGCTCACCCAAAACTGAAAAGAAACTTTTTGAAGCTTCAAAACAACAGTCAGCATTCATTGTAATGGCCCATACAACACAATCAGAACAAAAGTCATACAGGTTTGAAGCAACAGGAAGGTGAAAAAAACTGTAATAGTATTTAATGCATGTGCCAAACGTAGCTCCATGCAAGTTCGTAACCGATATGCTTATTAAAGGGCACTTATTATGCCCCCTTTTACAATATGTAAAATAAGTCTCTGATATCCCCAGAGTATGTATGTGAAGTTTTAGTTCAAAATGCCCCATAGATAATGTTTTATGTCATGTTAACGTACGCCACTTTTTGGGGGTGAGCAAAAACACACCATTTTTGTGTGTCTCTTTATAAGCAAATGAGCTGGTGCCTCCGGCCCCCTTTCAAGAAGAGGACAAAGCTCCGGTGTCAGGACAATCTCATCTCACAGAATAAAAATGTCAGAACAGAAATTGTCAGTATATGCTGTATGGATTGGAGATAGAGAACAGGTATCATTCTGATTAATTACGGTTATAACTTATTTGTCATCTTGCTTTTATCCACTATTAGTACAAGCCTGCTGTAGTGGACCCCATCCGAATGATGTCCAAAAATGTACCTTTCATCAACATTATCATCAAAATAACACAGCAAATTACACAAAACAGCAGTGTCCATCAACAGGCAGTGTCAATCAATCATCACTTCTTTGCCCAGAATATAAGAACAGCTTGTTATGGAGTAAAAGATGGAAAAGCTTTGCTGCAAAATTACCTTTTTTGGTACCACAAATTCCTCAGAGAGCTAAATAAAATGTCACACTGCAGATGAGAGAAGCTACAAATAGTTCCTGACAAATATTTAGTTTACAATCCCATTACAATCGAATTGTTTCTATCGACACTGACAATGGGCCACAGAGAGAACACTATTTAAAGCATGATTGGTGGGTCATTCATCTCATGAGGGTGTGAGTTTTTGCTGGGCTATGGTGTACAGCTTGGCACAGATTGTTTAGGCATGACAGAGGGCTGGAAGGAAGGATCACAGCATGGTGTGCTTGTTTACTAGTGTTACAGCCTTTGATGACAGAATGCCAAACATCTTGCCATCTGCTGGTTCTCAGTTTCAGGCCATAAACCAGGTGTGAGGCTCTTTTCCCTGACACTGTACCTGTGATTGGGACTTTGCAGCACATATTCATTTCGCACTTGAAAGTGTTTAGAGCCGGGTGTTTGGGGGGTTAAGAGAACATTAAAAAAAAGTATAATTTAAAGGCCAGAAACTAATACTGAAACATTATCCATGTCTTCCTTAAAAAAATATCTTATTTACAAGAGAAACTTGGCATAGAAATATAGAAAAAATATATTTTAAGCACTTCCATCTAAAAGACCTTGGACAGAGACTTTAATGAGCATTGGTTAAAATACAAAATATTTAGGAGATTTACTTTTTGGTGCTTGGTTAATGACTGACATTTATCAGATATGTCAAGGGAGAATACAGCCTCCAGCAACACTCACTGATGTACAGATTTTGTATCCAACTCCAAAATCGAAGCGACACTGCTCATCCATGGAGTAATTGATGCCGGGAAGTTCAGGGAGCTGCGGCCAGTCATGTTTGAAGGGGTCGTCCAGCAGGCAGTCATATGAACTGTGAAAAACAAACAAAGTTGCAACATCTGTTTGAGTAAACCCAGTAAAGGTGTTTAATGAATGGCCCTATAAACTTTGAAAGCCACTTTTAAAGTTTGGTAGCAAACAGTAAGCCTAAATTGGACAGTATGGTGTAATGAAAATGAGACTCATACATTCTAGATGATTCGTATGATTCATATCATTAAAGCGGAACACATTTTGAACCCTCAAAGAAATAACTCAATCACATTTCCTAATCTCCATGCAATAGATAATTTACAGTAAATGTTAAAAATCATGAAGTGCTGAGTGAGGCCAGGACATGCAGAGAAAGTCATTTTAAAATTTCAAACCACAAAGAGATTTTGAACTTCAAACGGCTCTTCAGAGGTTTCCTACTGACTGCTGGCTAATTTAAACTTACAGTAGGCCAATGATGAACTGATCAAGGATTTTCAGTAAAAGTGAAGCCTTTTATTATCAGATATAAATCTGTGCGCTCTTAATTATCAGCATTTCTGCATGAGCACTGTTTAGGTTAAAGGTGATGTGAGAGTTGAGTAAAACACAATGATCACACAAATCTATTGCATTGGTAAACGCAGATTTTCTTCTGAGAACAAGTCGATTTGCTTGGTGTGAATGGAAAAATCATTAATTCTACGCTGCTCGAGAATAGTGACCACTTCAAACTCAATAGACAACGGGTGAAAAGGCTTTTCCTGTCATAGAGAGCTACTCAACATCTCATTTGTATTGGCTGCAGTAAATTGCCAAGATTCATGGGTAATTTATATCCCATCAGCTCTTAGCCATGATAGGATTAACCCTGAACATTAAGCATTATATAAATTCAAAAATCCTTAAGTGTCACTAGATGCCTTCTGAAATGATTGAGTGAATCAGTGAAGGCTCAAATGAATAAATTACCTCAAATTGAGAGGTTTATTATAGAAATACAACCCACAACCTTTAGCCCAGATCATAATGTAACAGGTCTCAGATGAGAGAAGTTTGCAGTTGGATCACATCATCTCATTAAGAACTTTTTTTTTCATTGACAATTCATATTCACATAAATGTCATGATCTTTTCTTGAAGGGATAATTCACCCAAAAATTCAACTTCTGATTCGGTTTCATATGTTTTTGTCCATATAATGATGATGTATGTGTCAATATTCTTTTTAAGAAAAAAAAGTGTTTTTAGCATTATATAAGCAGTTATATAAAGAATGACTTAACCGTGACTTGCGGGGGGGATCGTATTTATTTACGATCCTGGTTCCAGTTGCCTTAATCCATGCAAAGCTTTTCAAAATGTCACAAAACATTTTCTGATTGTTTTGTATGAAATATTGAAGTTTATAAATAAGTGTTTTGGCACACCATGCCGCGTGGTGCTACGCATTGTTCTAAAATCCCTTGGATTTTTTTTTCTCATAACAGTGCCAAGAACTTAAAAAAAGTTTGCTGGTCATACAGATAAGAGTAAGTAAATGTAAACTTTAAATATCTATTTTTATTTATGTACACTCACGTGCTTTTGTAAAACAAACAGGATGCATTTTCTGCCGTCTGTCTCCCTGAACAGCAGTGCGTCACAAAAATAAACCGAAACTCTAGGCTACTTGCCTCAATCACAATAAGAAATATGTCTATAGAAAGCTTGAAATATGAACAGATAGGTCTATTCTCTGATTATGTAATCCATATGAAACCAACACGAGGTACAGAGGTAATCTGCTCAAACTATCTGTATGACTAAATGCAAATCGCTCAGAATTGAAATGTAAAAAATGGATTAAAACATTAAACTTTGTCTAAATATTCCGATATTGTTTCATTAAAGTTCAAAATGATTCTATAAATGTTACTTTAACATCTGCAAGAAATACCTACTGTGGTTCTTGATTTATTTTCATGAATAATGCTTTTTTTTTTAAACATCCTCCCTCTGTTTTTTACACAAATCGCACCACGATCATAAGGCATACCTGTGCAGAGACATGTTTCCTTTTAAAATGCACATCAGTTCAAGGTCTTCCAGTTTCTAGATAAAACAGAAAGGTGTGAGAAGAGAGAAGTGTGAACTCACTGAATATATCTCTTCAGCTCTTGGCCACTGCACATTGACCAGTGGTAGCGGTGGAAGGCTGCTTGCACCAGAGGAGCCATGACACTTCCCATAGCTGTTTCGTCACCGCAGCGGTTGCCCTGACCGTCATGCTCCATTCCCAGTCTACAGATTAGGCATGATTATGGTAAGCAGGGACATTTGAGTGCAGCAATGGTAACATTTTCTAGCCCAAAAAGCATAGTTATATCTAAACAGTGAGGCACCTCATCTCACAACATCATCATTACTGGGTAAAAAAAAAAAAAAACTATACTATTGATGATCTGAATCTTTTGCCTAACTAGCTGTGTTGGTTATTTTTGCAGTATTGCAGGGGATACCACCACCCACAATGAGATCTGATTGTACCAAAATTTCACTCATGTATATTAAATATCAAACATGAATAAGCCCAGAAGAGATTGATTAAATGCTGAAAAACAAACAATATTTCTTCTAAAACACCTATAGGCACTCAAAAGACTGGGATCAGTAAGATTTGTTCATTTTTTTTTTTAAAGAAGTCGCAATTAAATATACGTAATATATGTTGGAAATATTTTGTAACAATGTAAAAACTGTCACTTTTGGTTCAATTTAATATATCCCTGCTGAATAAAAGTATTAATGTGCATGTCATAATGTATGTCGGTCTGTAATATTGTATACATCAGTTTAATTGACAAAGCATAATTTATTTTTTATATACTGCCATTCAAATGTTTAAGATCGGGAAGATTATTTAAATGTTTTTAAAAGAGGTCTCATGCTCACCAAGGCTGAACTTATTTGATAATAGATATAAATAAATAAACAAACAAACAGTATTGTGAAACATTATTACAATTTAAAATAACTGTTTTCTATTTCAATATATTATTAATGTAATTTATTCCTGTTATGGCAAAGCTGAATTTTCATCATCATTACTACAGTCTTCAATGTCACATGATCCATCAGAAATCATTCTAATATGCTGGTTTGCTGCTCGAGAAACATTTATTACTAGTATCAATGTTGAAACCAGGTTTCTTTGAAAATCAGGATTCTTTGATTAATAGAAAGTTGAAAAGCACAGCATTTATCTGAAATAGAAAGCTTTTGTAACATTATACAATACCATTCAAAAGTTTGTGGTCATTAATATGTTTTTTATATATATATAAATTGATACTTTTATTCAGCAAGGATACATTCAATTGATCAAAAGTGACAGTAAAAACATGTATAATGTTACAAAAGATTATATTTAAAATAAATGCTATTCTTGTGAACTATTCATTAAAGAATCCTGAAACTGCTGCATTTTGTGTATTTTCAATCAAATAAATTAAGCCTTGGTGAGCATTAGAGACTTCTTCTAAATACATCTCACTGATCCCAACCTTTTGAATGGCAACATATACAGTATGTAAGGAATAATTGACGTCAGGCCGTTGAATTATTAGACAAATAATGCTAAATAATTCGGGTGTGCATTATTTTTCTAATAATGTCAATTATTCCGCTTATACTACAGTTACCACACCTCGAAACATTGTTCAGATTATGTATTTCAAGACGTTTGTCAAGTTTTTGTCATTAAACGCTCTTGTACTGTATGTGGGACAACTTTCTTATGCATCTAATCCCATGCCTCCGTTGCTAATTCCAAAACGTCTTTTTCGAGTAAGTAACGGAGGTTTGAGCCACTGATAGCAGAATGGGGACACACTTAACGACTAGACACATTCTAAGACTGGCTGTTTCCATCGACTGCAGCACATTTTAAACACAGACTGTGAACACAGACTGGTGTATATATAGGCTATATATATATATATATATATATATATATATATATATATATATATATATATATATATATATATATTGTTGCAATACTAATGTCAAACAGATGGATAAGTTTGCTTAGGTATTGGTATGGAAAGAGGAAGGACAGAGGCTTAAGAATGAATCAATTGGCTGGCAGCCAGAAAATGAGAGAGGCCCTGACATCTCTCTTTGAATTAAATAAAATGTTTTGTCAGTCTGTGCTAAAGCCAAACTGAATGAAACACTATCAGTAGGATGGTGGCAAGATGCAGAGTAATGATGGTTTATCATTCTTTGTCATGTGCTCAATGAAAACTGGATAAAGGCATTTGAAAGAAAGAGATACACAGATAGAGACAGAATTTTGAGATGGTGAAGTCCTGGACAATAGTTTCAATATGGAGAAGGAGATAAGGAGTTTGCCTCAATGACTAATCTGTGTGTAGGTGGTGGGTTTTTATGAAACCCCTTTCATCGTTAGATGCCTACAGACTTTTAGCAACTGTTGTCAAAAGGGAACAGGCAAGACTAATTAGGCTTGTAGAGACAGTGGCCAAGGACTCTCAAGCATGAGCTCAAAACATAATATGAGGGATGTTTTGAACAACGTGAGAGACTGACTTTACATCAAAGTAAGGACAAAATATCTATTTCTTAAATATACTGAATTTTTTTTCACTATTAGATAATATCCTCAAAAGATAAGCAAGTTCACTTGTAAGGGGCATCAACATTTTCTTTAGTCCATTGTGTTACTCTTAATAGAGCCCTCACCTTGAGAGCAGACAGTACATTCGCTATGCCTATTTACCTGAAAACACACATTTCATGTGGAAATGTAAAACCACAAATGTTCAGAGTGACATAAAACACTTTACTAAAGCTAACATCAATCTGAAATGGCTGAAAAGCACCTGGTCATGTTTAAAAACCTACACATGTCCTGTTTCGTGGGCTACAACGAAGGCAGAAGAGAAGCCGTCTTCATGATTGAGGGTGCAGCTGCGGACAGGGTGGCACATCCCAGTGACGGGGGCATATCCTAAGAGTGAGTGAGTGACAGAGACAGACAGAGAAGATGAAATGGTTAGGGTTTATTTTTTTCTGTCATAACTTGCCTTGCGATTCTACAGTCTGACAGCTTGCTGCTTGGTGAACTTGTAATTCTTTGAGAAGAGTAATGCTGACAACTCTGCAAAGAGCTGTCCAGGAGAATTAGATATTAGTCATCTAGTCATTATTGTTTCTTTCATTTAGTTATGACATATAAATACTATTTTACTAACAATTCAAATACATATTTGAGGATTATTGGAGGAGGATGGAACCAATTAGAGTCTTTCCAGCAAAGGTGACAGCATGTGCCAAAACAATGTCAACCTACCAGCTGTCATTACACCACATTGCATTGTGTTGGACAAAGACAGTCACATTGTTCGAAGTGCAATACAGTGAAATGTGCACTTGTTATAGCATACTGACAGTTTGGCATGCAGTCACTAATAATTAATTACAAAAATGTGTCAACATAAATAAATACAATTCAGATCAAATGAGTGATGTGAAATGAATATTTCTCAGTTTGTAAAAGGAATTTATTTTTCTTGGTAATGCCATTTGTGTTGCAAATTGATTTGGACAATTGCGTTGCTTTTTAAAGTGTCTGTGTGTGTACACATTAACATGTAATGTAAAAACATTCACCATAGTAGAATTTACTGTATATGTTCTCATCCTGTTCCCTTAACACTAAAGTAAACACTAGCTGTGTTTCCATCCACCGGATCAATTGTTTTATCCGATAAGAAGACGTGCGCATAAACTACAACGGAAACACATTTAATGAATAAATCCCTCGATGCACAGCAAAAAAGCTCATATCTTCAACTCAACAGTTGCTGTGATTGGATAACTGGACTGGAAATGTTGGTTGGATCAAAATGCCTGAGCCAAAGTCTGTCATCAGAATGATTCGCAATAATGACCTCCCAAAAGTACATGAATGCATTACCAAACACCAGGCATCTGAACCCAAGATAACATGACAGCATTCATTGCGTTTCGTCAAGTCATTTATTTGGGATGTTAGTTAATTAATGTGGATGTTAAAACATGTTCTCAGAACTCTGTACTACTTGTTTATGTGCAGGTTATTAGGAGCCTGTCACAATATATCTTTCGTCTATGATGAGAAAGGCAGAAGCGGTTTGAGGTTTGCAGCTCCCCGCAGAATCAGCAGCACATCACCGGCTCAGATGGAGAGAGGAGAGGAGAGGAGAGGAGAGGAGAGGAGAGGAGAGGAGAGGAGAGGAGAGGAGAGGAGAGGAGAGGAGAGGAGAGGAGAGGAGAGGAGGAGAGGAGAGGAGAGGAGAGGAGAGGAGAGGAGAGGAGAGGAGAGCGAATTTTTTCACTCACGTACACGTTGTAATTAATTATTCCATAGAACTAAGAGGTACTTATTCTACTATTATGATAGGCAACAATCTTACATTTGGGAGCAATTTTTACATTATGTAATATAAATCTCTGATGTCCTCAGAATGTGTCTGTGAAGTTTCAGCTCAAAATGCCACCCAGATTTTTCAGAGTTGCCCCTTTTTGGGTGTGAGGGAAAACGCTCAGTTTCAGACTACGGCCGATCCTATACACGAGCTTTGGATACTGGAACAACATAACAACCGAATTTCTCTCTGGCAAAATGTCAATAATTCTACCCAGTAGCGAGTGCAGCCTTACATGTTTAAACCGGAGTCAGACACAGGCGGAGAGACTCAGGAAGAGGCTGCAACTGTGAGACTGTACATGGATGTTTCTGAATGGTTGGTGGATACATTTAAGTAACTTTAGCTGTTGTGGAGTTACATTGATTCATCTCATCGACTAGCCTGTACCGTCATGATGATCTATAAACTGTTGTATAGGTGCGTGTGTGTGAACTGTATTAGGATGCCCACAGAGCCAGAAATATATGCTGCATAGAGGTAGAGCAGGTATCTTTTTGTTTGCGGTTATAATGTCGGACTGCTGCTTCTCACTTCTCACAGAGCGGGATCTAGTGCAGATCGTCACCAGTCGTGGGCAGGTTTCCCTACTCTTACGTTACATAGACCTTTCCAACGTGAGGACGTAATACGTGGCGCATCTCAGAGATGGTACAAGACAGGCATTTGTGGTTAAAAAGTATAAAATTTTTATTTATTTTTAGATCCGATCCTTTCGCTAGATAAGACCCTTATTTCTCGACTGGGATCGTGTAGAGCAGGGGTTCTCAAACATTTTGGAGCCAGGGACCCCTTACAGGGGAAAAAAATTTCCAAGGACCCCCTCATATTTATAACAGTGATTGAGCCCATATTTAATGTGGGAGCGGCTAATGAAATATTTTTGCACAAATGGTCTCCACCCAGGGTCATATGCAGGAAGTTTTCAATAGCCAACTGAGGTTCCAAAAGTGATCTTGCAAGGGGGGTTCGGGGCACAACACAACATATTTAGGCCTACATCTTATCTCGCACTTTATGACCGTTAACTGAAGCGTCGTGCGGGAATTCGCCCTGGCCTTGCAGCTTCTGTGAACATATAAGCCCGCCTACTTTTAATTCATCTCAGACTCAAACATTTTGACATTGACGAGCTGTTAGTCTGCCTTCATAGTGTACAACAGATAATTAAATTAAGCAGAACTTTTTATAAGTTCGGTTGACTGTATTTTATTTTGATAATGAACAGGCTGCGATGTCAAATTATTAGCAGTGCTAGAACTGACACGCGAGACGCCGACGCGATTACATGGATTTTTTCCTCAGCAGGGGAAACAAAGGAATACAATATTTATAATTTTTAAAAATAAAGAAAACAGCGGGATGCGGGTTCATGCCGTCTCTGTCTCCTTTCTGGCGCACGTGCCCCAAAATCAACCAAAACACAGCGAATAGTCTACTTGACGCACAGACATAAGAAATAGGCTATAGATAGATTATCTATCCATAGAAACCTTTAAAGTGCCTACTTTGTATTATGTGACGTATTTAAGTCACTTTGGAATAAATAGCATGTTTTCAGATGATAAAGAAAACACGATTTACAGTCCGGAAAAAACGGTAGGCTGTTATAAATTATTTCGCTGACCCCCTGGCTATAGTTCACGGACCACTAGGGGTCCGCGGACCCCACTTTGAGAACCACTGGTGTAGAGCCATTGAAGCTGCATTGAGTCCTATGATTGAGACTGACATTTGGACCTTCAAACCGTTGGTTGCCATTGAAGTCCATTATATTGAGAAAATCCTGGAATGTTTTCCTCAAAAACCTTAATTTCTTTTCGACTGAAGAAAGAAATACAGGGACATCTTGGATGACATGGGGGTGAGTAAATTATCAGCAATTTTTTTTTTTTAAACTGAACTAATCCTTTAAGTGTTGGTACACTATTATAACAAAAATCTACACAGTGTATGTTCTTGCTAAATGGCTCCAAAATGTAAGATTGTTGCCTATCATTATAGTAGAATAAGTACCTCTTAGTTCAAAATAATGTCAGCATAAATAATTAGTTAATTTTCCTGGTCGTTATTCCTTAAACTTCACATTTTGTTCCCTTATACCTACACGTATGTACTTAATTGGAACACTATAATTACCGAAAGTTACGCTGTAAATTCGCTTTACGTACGCAGTACTTTCCGGGCTGTAATCTAAAGCGTTACCGATCTCGGCTCTAAAGCTATATTCGTATCTGGTGTCAATAAGCCAATAAAGCACATCGGCTATGATTAGCTCAATATCACCGCTGCCAGACAGCAGATGCGCCACAGGTAGGTGGAGAGGTCAAAGAGCTCTTCTCGGATGATTAACGAGGGCCGCTGAGTACATACAGTGGCATGATAAAGGAAATGAGAGAGTCGCAGTGACAGCATAAACACTTCATGCTGAGATCAGTGCTCTTCTCGGGAGAAGCTCGAGTTTTCCTGTCAGTTTGAATAGACGTTAAATGTGCACTGTGTGAACTTTGTCAGTGCTGAAGGAGATATGCCCTGAGAGGACTGCTGCTTCAGCGGCCGCCTCAATCCTTAGACAACAAAATCCCTTTTTCTTATGTGCTTATGTAAGTGCGCTTTCATGTCTCTCTTCTATCGTTTTCCAATAGCGTGAACCTCTTTACACATCTACCATATGTCTGAAGTGAAGTTTTTACACCAGGCAGCATTCTGTCAGACATTTCTTACAGCATTGATGAGGTGCTGACAGAAACCCATGGGGACTGCGAGGGAGTATTAGTGATAGAGAGATAGAGAGAGAGAGAGAGAGAGAGAGAGAGTGAGAGTGAGATAGTGACAGCCTGACCTTTTTCACGGAATGAACATATTTAAGATGTACGACTTTGTGTGTGAAAAATGCTATACATGACAAGGGAGGAAATGTTTGAAAGTCATGTTAAAGACCAAAAAAGTCAAACCTTGCATCCCGGTGGGGCCAAAGCCTTGCCGGGTCAAGAAGATAGCATGGTCGTGATGCTCTGAGTGCTCTGGATCATCTTTCTGCTGGACGAATGCCCAGCGGCACACGTTCTCCAGGCTTCGTGAAGGGTTGCCACGTTCAATGAGACTGATGGACTGAGAAAAAGATTAAAGACTCATTAGGGGACACTTTCAGCATTCATTAATCTATAAAACACCGTAAACTGACTCACATTGATCATTGTGGGTCTGTTTATTTAACTTCTTTAAGATAAACAAATTGTTTTAATAGTCAAGAGAGTAGTGAAGATCATTGAAGGTAAAATTCAAACCTTTTCATTTGCAAACTACAGTACAATAAACTAAAATTCCATTTTGTTGTTGCTGTTTTTTTCCTAATACATTTTAGTTATTAATCACATTAACATGTATTTGGCAAAGAACAAACCATGTTGCAATTATTTTTGTCCTACAAAACAGACATACAATTACCTCTGTGTATTTGTGGACTGAATTATGAGCTCACAAAATAGTATGTGTTTATGTATTTTTTGCATTCAATTGTGAATGGCTGTGTGCATTAGTGAGAGGTTTAGATACTGTCATAATTAGACAGATATAAGTAGCTAGACTGCCGACAGTTGTTGTGCTGTCCCTCTCCTCCTCTATACCAAATTATTGCACGTTTCAAAACTGTGGTGGTATGTCACGGTTAGCTCCACAAAGTATGATGAGGAGAAAGATAATAGCATTAGCATTAAACATACAGAAGCAGTACTCCATTGAATATATACAATGTTTTAGTGTGCTGAAACATATACACAGAAAAATTAACTAAAGTACAGACAGGTGTCCGTTAATTAATCATATAATGAAAAAACCATGCATGGTAACTGATGATAAACGGGAACGAAACCGGAAGCAAAGATAAACATACAAAAAGTATTTGAAAATGAAAACAAAACACATCAAAATAAACTGTGACAGTAACTGACCTGTGCTGAAATGGGGGTTAAGTAAAAAAAAACATTACTTACTACACCTGGCAACATTACAGGGCTATTGTTGACTAAAACTAAAACCATTTTTTTTTAAAAAGACAAAATTGTCAAAGGAACATTTCTCAATTTGGCTTGAGAAATGGGGATTGAAATCAATTTGGGGATTTTTCAAAAGTGGCGTTGCAGGCTAACAGGATAACTATACAGTAAATATAATAGAAAAACAAAAACTGAAATAAATTAATTAAACCTATACAGACATTTAAAAAAGAAATAACTAATAAAAAAGACAAACATGGCCAATTTCCTAAAACATTAAAATTAAAACAGAAAGGCAAAAATAAAAAATAAATCAGAATATTAATGGGTTAATATAGAGCCATCGAGAGTGGAAAATGGTAATGAACAAATAAAGTAAATAAATAAATAAAGATATACAATTGTAGATATTATTTAAGAAATATATTATATGACCCATTATGTTTTATAAAAGAGATATTAATTTTAGAGCAGTAATTTACCTTGGCATATCCAAGCATTATCATCCTCACAAGTACAACATTAATGTGCACTCCCAATGATTCATCGTGGTAGATCTCATTCACCTGTAAACACATGATGAAAAATACATGATTTTCCCCTCAATTCAACATAATAAACAACAAAACATTGATCCTGCCACAAAGGGGAAAAGGGATATCAGGCAAGGATAAGTTGCATCACACTCCACCTAGTCAATTATGACAGCTACTGATTTTATCAACTCCAGGGATTGTGAAAACAAATGCTGCTTCCTTCCATTTCTGAAACCTCACCATGATTGACAATGAGCAAGAGAGAGCAAAGATTTTTCAACAACAGAATCGAGATAAAGAGAGTGGGAGGAAATGGATCTCAGACCCATAAGGCATATGGCTCTCTGAGGCATAGAAGGTGTTTTTAGACAGGACTTGGGGCTACGGTTGGCACGGAAAAGCCTATGAAAGGTTGGTAAATGAAAAGGGCCCAGTGTTAAGCTGGTCATACAGAGGCCTTTTTTTAAAGGTTCAGATGTTTTTCCTTCTCCACCTAGCTAAAAGCCTGCTGTGTGGGGTGCTGCTTTTTAAAGGCACAGTTTTTCTGTTTGAATGCAAGGTGTGATGCTGTAACGAATGACTACATCCTAAATGGTACAAATGTTTCATCGAAACCTTCTGGAGCTTTTTTCAAAAACTGGCCACACTTAAAAGCAACATACTGTACACCCATTACATATATGATATATGATTATATTAATTTAATGCTCATAGGCGTAATTTGCGAGTGGGACGGGTGGCATAATGTCCCCACCGCTTTTTGTCAGGGACGTACTCTTGTGACATTCTGGTACAGAATTGTTCAGCTCGGGCACGAATCCTGTGAAAGAGAACTCAAAAGTTCAAAATCAAGCTAAAATGCCACTTACTGGACATTTCACTTTGAAACTGTCGCGAAACGTGCACGACGCAACGTATTAAGCGTTTTGCAAAATGTTGCCACAGACACGTTTTTCGAATGAGCCTGGGCTGATATGGTAGATCTCATTAAATGACAAATTAAACCCAATGTACTTGACATTTATTTCTGGACATCGTAATGCAATTTTTTCCCCAAAAAATTATTGTACACATATATTGTACATATATCTGATTTAGCAACATCAACGCCACCCCACGCCACCACACACACACCTGTCCCACTCACTTTTTAAAACAAAGTTACGCCACTGTCAACGCCTCACACATTTCCACCACATGACTTGGAAATAAATCATGACTTTAGTGAACTTTTCCTAAGAAACAAAGCCATATGAATAAACTGGTTGGTTGGTTAATTGACTTGACGATGAGAGTTACAATAGGAGTTTTCTTTCTGTGATGCTGATATAATAAATAATACAATTATATAACTAACAATATATATATTAATTGAAAGTATTGAAATTTTGTTGAAAATGCTTCAAAATATGATTCAACTGTTGTTCTTATCACATTGACACAAATTGGCCCAGTAAAGCAATTTCTAGTTTATGATTCTGTAAACAAAGTTCAGGTTGTCCTGGTCATTTGTACGGCAGAGAAGAGAGATAACTTTGGTGGATCTAATTGCACATCTGTGTTGAATTTGTGTCGAGATCTCTTCTCCTAAACAGAGCATGAACAAAAAGAAGGAGGCATGAAGTTGGCATGCTGAAGATCTTCCATATGGTCCTTTTGTTCTGCCATATAGTAACACTTTACAATAAGGTCTCATTGGTTAACATTATTTAAAACATTAACTAACATGGACAATGAGCAATATATTTGTACTGAATTTGTTAACCTCTAAACCAGCATTACTATGTTTATTAAACTCTGATAAGGTTAGTTAATAAAAATGTTCATGTTAGTCAGATACAACTTTTGCCTTAATTTTTAGTAAATGTTGAAATTAACATTAACATTTATAAATGCTGTATGTTCATTGTAATATGAGTAGTATTGTTCATTGCTCGTTCAGTTTCATATGCCAATGTTAACAAATGGAACCATATCATTATAGTGGTCTACATAATAATATCATCTATATATATTTACATTGTACTTTTTTATATAAAACCCTAAAACAGCAAACAACAAAAGAACAAAGAAATAAAATAGAATGAATTGGAGAAGGCTAGACAACTCTTATGAGTATTACCGGGTACTACAATTTGTTCTGACAGTTCCCTCAAAAATAATCTTGCTAATACTGCAAACACTTTTTTCCCCCACATTTTTTTTCACCTTATAACTGGCAGTAGCTGTCAGGTCCACAAACTCTACACTCAGAAGGGAAAGGTGAGAAAAACAATTATGTTACAGAAAAAAAAAACTACTTTTATATGCATGTTTAGACAGCTTTTAAAATAAAAAAACATGCCTCAGCAGATCTGTGTTGCTGTAGGAATTTGTTGTTGTTGTAGGGAGCAGCAAAAATGTACCCGTGCAAAATGATTAAATTCTCCATTGGCATATGGACACAGATTGCCTAAACTACTCTTTAAATCAGCAGAGGATGGTTAGTCTCTTACCAACTGCCCCCCTCTCTTCGTCCCAGCCGCCTCATGCAATTAAACAGAAGCTCTGTTTGATACAGAAAATTGTCCTCTTCAGGCAGCAGGGCTTTAAATAAGCATGCAATGGGCCTAACCACAGAAGTCTGCATGTGTGAAAGTTGTAGGAACGTTTACATTTTAATACAGAGCTCATTACATTCTGAATGCTGGGCCAATCTTTAGTGAGGGTTTATTAAACATTGTAGTACATCTCATCAATGCACTGGTGTACAGAGCAGCAGGGACATCTACTGGAGGAGGACTTCTAAATTTCTCAAAAGCAGCGGGTTTAATCTTAAAATGTTATATGGGTGTAATAGCTGTTTCGTAGCTACTTTATTTCTCAGCCACATCCTCAAGTACGCCATATTTGGTCTATGCCACATCAAGATGACAAAGCAAATAAATCCTCCACAAAAGAAAGTAGAGCTTTCCTTTGAATATATTGACATTAATTCTTGCGAATTGTTCAAGCAAAACTAAGGGTGGGATGCACTTGATCCTGTAACATTATGCAATCAGCTGAAGGGCAACATAAATACATCAGACATAAGGAGCTTACAGGCACTGTGTATCTACAGTTGAATAGTTTATGTGCTGAATATATGATGCTATTATCTCCACAGATTACACAGTGCATCTGTGGTCATGTTTTAAACCGTATATATTTATCTTGTGCTAGCCTAAGAATGAGCTTTTCCTCCAAAAACAGGAAATGTCACAGACAGGACCACATCTGGAGAATGTCACCACTCATACAAGGTCATTCTCTTTACAGGTGCAGTTTAATGACATATTTGTGTATAAGCATGTTGACTGCCACCATCCACTTAGAGAGGTATTTTGTCATCAGCAATCATCTTGAAATTAATTTGTAAAGTAGCAAAAAAACACTTAAGCACCTGTGCCTTCCATTTATGCGCGTCAGAGGACTGAATCAGGAGGAGATGGTTAATAGGTTTTATGAGGAAGAAGAGAATTGGTTGCTCAACAATAAAGATGGCCTGATGGTCAGGGGCCAGTGTGAGACAGTTTTGGGCCAGGGGTATGTCAGTGAATTTGGGATTGAAATCTGCATGTTAATCACCAGTTTCATTAAATATTTTATTGTTCCATACATTATGTATTTCTTAATATTTTGAATAATGTGTTTGTGTGTATAATAATAAAACCTGACGCACAGGCACATTATACTGTTTTATATAGCCAATATACTTGTCTTTATATGCGCGCACTTTGGGTGTGAGGGAATGAGTAAAATTCTGCTGAATACGCGCAATCCCACGACGAAATTCAAGCCCTGTAACACCAACAATATTTATCCAGAGCAAATTAATCGCGTGAGTAAACACTTGTCAACTCGCTGTAGTAAAGATTAGAGAGAGTGGGAACGCACAGCTGGTATTGTGTCCTGCGGAAGAGTTTCAGGTATTTCAGTATAGTTTTGTATCAAAAAATCATTTGATTGAACTTAGTTTAATTCAGATGCCTTTTTAAAAGACTACAATGTATAGTATATAAAATTCAACCCGCGAAAGTGGCTAGTATGAGTTACAGTGTTACATATCAACGCTGAAATCCACCATTGTTAATTTCACCTGTATATGTATATATATATATATATATAAATATATATATGGCTAATGATATTGTGTTCTAGCACCCAAAATAAATAAATTCATTAATGAAGTAATTAAATAAGTAATCCGGTTGAGCCCTACTAAAGATGATAGGATACTCACAATGTTCATGAGGGTGAGGAGATAGTTTTGCACATGCTCTTTGCCATGAAAACGGACAACAGAATCATCTACTCCAAGCAGCACCTCAATATTGTAGTCATCGTCACCAGCGTGCCTCCGTCTCCTGACTGTCCTTTTGACTTGTTAGCAATACTGTCCAGCACCCTTGGCGCATTCAATTCAGGCTCTGCAAGACAAAATGGTTAGTCTCAAAAAAGTACCTTATCTTAATAATTTGACAACACCAGCATATTAAACATCTTAAGGGCATGTGCATTACTATGCACTAGCGTCTTGCAAGTTTTCTTTTTTCTCTTCTTTGTTAGAGTGCAAGTGGATGCCAGCCAAGAACAACAGAAAGCAATCCCAACAAGGGCTCTTCATGATCCAAGATCAATCCAGGCAATAAACCAATGTCTTTTTTAAACGCTGATGCTAAAATAAATATTCCAAACATCTTGCTCTTTGGCTGGCTCTGGCCTACAGTGTGGGGATTGTGAAGAACATTCCTCGACTCCTACATCCCGTCATGACACACGCATTCTTGTGTGGCCCAGCTCCCAGAAGAGTAAACACGTCTCTGAGGTTCCACTTCAAAAAGCACAGGGCTTCCCCTCACGCTCAGACGTGCCATGTGTCCCTCGCAGGTTCCTTGGTCCACAGCGTCTCTATGTACACCCTCATTCTCCTGAGGGGCTGCCATTCACAAATGCAAAGCAAGGATAGCACACACATGGCAAACCTGCGTAACCCGCCGGCCCCAATTCTAAAAATGACTTATGATGGCAAATGAGACCATCCAGATCACCAGTGGAAATCTACTATGTCTAGACTGCAAAACTCAAAAAGTGTGGTGTGGGTCAGGATTTTACAGAATTATTTTGTATGCCATACTTATGCTTATTAATGTGTGTCATTCAATTGTAATATTTGTTTGGTTATGATTTATTCCAAATTATTATTATTTATTATTAACATGCTTATGTCATGACATTCATTATATATCATGTTTAAAGGTACAATATGTAATATTTTTTTTATTAAAAAATCTAAAAATCACGTGCACAGTGCAAAATATTTCCTGCAGTTGTGTACTTACAATATCCCAAAAGTTCCCAAAGATTTTGAATTTCAGAGAAATTCCTATTTTAAATAATGGGCTGTCCCGGAATTCCTGTTCACTCGTCCGCCTGTCAATGACGTAATATCCGCGTTATCCCTGGTTTCCGTTTGTGCTGCCATAGTAACCATGGCGACAGACGTGGACAACAGCGTTACATCTAGCCGCACACTCACACTGTTGTTGTTTCGTTCAAACATTATAAACCATGGCAAGCAGACTTTGTGACGATGGTGAACTAAAACGAGGATCAACGTCCGTAACAAACTTCGACTTGACAGAGCTCTTGCATGTACTTTATTAGACAGATGAGCAAATGTACAAAAAACAAATCATTATATCTCAACATGATGAAATGTTAGAATATGATCATGTAGGTTGTTCTAATGTTGATCTAGCTTACTGCTAGTCTCATACAGCCAACAAACTAACACATAGAATAATATTATTATAACTTTTAACACACTCAAATGCAGTTTAGTGTGGTAGTGTAGACCAAGTGAAACAGCGCTGCGTTACCTCACAAGTTTCATTCGTCTAGTAAACTGACCTGTGTGAGTAGTAATTCAGCACTAGTAGTCACTAGTAGCACTAGTACTAGTAGGGTAGTTCGTTAGAATAAATGTCCTTATTCCTTTATATCCACGGGACTTGCGTGGGGCGCTGATATCTGTCTCTCATTAGCAATCGTTCCCTACTTCATACCACAGTCATGTTAAAAAAATCAATGTATTCACTCATCCATAAACATTATTAGATCCATCAGCTTGGCGACAAGTTCCATAATTCCGCTGGAATTTTGCATCATTAAGCTACGCCTTTGTTATTGTAAGATGTTAGCGACCCCTAACAGAGAAAAAAATTACATATTGTAGCTTTAAAGTAAGCAGTTTATACTATTTGTGGGCATATTATAACCTTCTTAATATCCTCAGGTTTTACCAGGCCTCACAATGACACCAGCTTAATAAACACTAAGGGTGTATTCACACCAGGAAAGTCCGATAGTTCACTTGCTTTGGTCCGGACCAAAATCATTTTTTTGTAGTTGTTGTTTGGTACGGTTCGCTTTCACACTGCTCTTTTTGCAAGTGAACGAAAATTTTAAACAAAAACCACACGTGTGCTAAGGTCGTCCATTCATTGGACAAGGATTCTCAAGTAGGGAAATTAGGAAGTGCAAAAAAAAAGCTATTATATACAGTGCTAACAAGTGCTGTCAACGTTAACGCTTGCGATTAAGTTAGACCAGTTTAACGTAAATTAACGCAGCACCCCCCCCCCCCCCCCCCCCCCACACACACACACACACACCCACCCACCATCCTTGTATTGTAACTATCGTTACATTATATGAACTCGCTCGTATTCATGCAAATGCTTTTAAAGCATTCATGCGCAATCAGACTAAATAGAACGCTCAGTATGTGAATGTCCTGATGCGCACAGACTCATTCATTCATTCCATTCCAATGATGCACTCATGACGCGCAGAAAGACGCACAACAGTATCGTGTGGCCAGACAGCGCGCCGGAATGAAATTCTCTTTCGCACTTGAATGAACAATAACACAAACCATTATGCCAAAATGTAGTAAATCAACAACAGATCACTTTCCCATAACGCAACTCCGACTACGGAGGCCTGTTAACTCAAAGGCGCAGTGCTTTCTTGCAATTGGGTCGGTTCATGTTCACATCGTAAACGAACCGTACCAGAGTTCGTTTGGAACCGTACCGAGACCACCTCTTCAGCTGGGTCTCGGTCGACTGTTTGGTCCGCACCCGAGTTTGATTGCTGTATTCACACCTGCCCAAAAGGTCCGCACCAAGGGGGGGAAACGAACTAGAGTTCGATTCAATCGAACTAAACAAGACAGGTGTGAATACACCCTAAATGTCTTAGGGTGCTTTCACACCTGCCTTGTTTAGTTCGGTTGAATCGCACTAGAGTTCGTTTTCCGAATTGGTGCGTTTCGTTTGGGCAGGTGAGAATGCAGCAATCGCACTCGGGTGCGCACCAAAAGCGGACCAAACAAGCGTACCGAGACCTCCTAGGAGAGAAGTGCAGTTATGAAAATACGTTCAAGACCCATCTGGCCAACGAGTGATGTGGATGTTGTCACGTGACTGCATTTTGGTTCGTTTCATAAACTGATTCGGACCAGAGCAATCAGTGTGGTGTGAAAAGGAACCAAAACGCCTGAAAAATGCTACAAAGTATAATTTTTCTCCCTTGGTCCGGACCAAATGAACCGAACTACAGATGTGAAAGCACCCTTAAAGTCCCCCTGTAGTCAATCATTTTATCCCTTTAAACTCATCTTTGATCACTAAAATTAAAAAAATGTCTTCATGTCTTAAAATAGCTTGAATGTAACTCTACTCCCTTAGTATACGTGGACCCATGAATATGCAAGTTAGCCCTGCCTGCACTCACTCACACCAGCTCAGAGATCCACTCAAGTTACTGTAGTAAACACTGCACAAATATATATCGCTCTTTACAACGTCAGACACATAACGGTAATTAATATGATTAGCCTTTTGCTTGACTCCGTTATAAAACATGTGTTGCTAAATGTTACACACTCACACACCATATTCCCATTCGCCATCTCTGTCTGCCTTCTAAAAATCACAGCATCCTTAGAAATGCTTTGAACATCATAGAACGTCAGTGGAGGAAGGCACTCGTTCACTGAACATTTAAATATTGTCCTGCCAGCATTTTTTTTTTAAAAGTTGCCAGCCAGCGCCAGCATTTTTGATAATTTTCACAAAACTTTCATGGCCCCCAGAATATGTTGTTGTGTAAATATCTGAGCATGCAATATATCAAAAGAAAGAACAGACCCTCTGCTTTAAAAAAAAAAAAAAAATTATTCTAGCCTCATGCACTTTTTTTATCAACACTTGAATATGGGGTAAGTTTCATAAAAAAGCTACATTTTGATCAAAAAGTGATAGAATCACGCTTTTGTCAAAGACTATCTGGATCGGATTCAGAACGATGATCAAAACATATAGATCATACATTGAGTCCATCAACACCCCTAAAGCTTCACAGTCCTATAGCTTGTCCTGGGTCGACATTTAATTAGGCAGATTTATATGCTGTTTAATTTTGATGATTGTGTTATTTTAAATATGATTACATATAAGATCACTTGTTTCTGCGTCTTCTTTGCATGTGTTTTGATCAGGAGATTCAATACATTTTCATAATATGTGTGCCCCCTAGCATATAACAGTGAGTTAATAAAAGAATAAAGAGCTGCTTCATCGTTGACACACAAAGTCTTCTACATTTGCAAGTCTTGTTTTCATAGTAAGTAAATATCACCTCATCCAGCTGTCCTTTTATTTTTAGTATCCGTTGCTTTGTGAGAACATACAAATGATTCAGTGCACGAGTAAAGTGTCTGAATCAATCAGACGAAATTGCGAACAATTTGTAGACCTTCTTACAAAACCATTTGACCGAAAGATTAATTCACAAATCTGCCATTGTTAGTTCACATTCTGAACAGCCGAGAGAAAACGCACAAACAATTGCTGAAATATATTATCAGGGTAAATGACTCTGAGGAAGTATACGTTAATCTCTCCATCATCAGACAAGGATTCATCAGCTATATTTATCAGACAAGGATTTATCTAGTGACACCCCTAATTAGGGGACAGAAAATATCATTACCTCCGTAAAACAACAACAGTAGACAAAGTAAGGTCCCCAGCACCATGACAGAAAAACAAATCCGTGTTTGTCTTCCCCTCAACTCGATCTCATTTCGATTCTTCACTCGTAAAACATGAGTGGGTTTGCCTTGCCAGCCACGCTCCGCACAATAAAAATTCAGGAGGTGGCAGACTGCTGTGGAGGAGAAACTGGATGCATACATGGCATCTTTTAAAATGATGGCACAAAGAAACATTTGGAACATCATGAGCCTTGGTTTAACTCGTTTTACATTATTTTGATTTTACATTATTATCAGATGTGCTCACCATATTTTAGAGTGCTGAAAAATACATTCATTTTATTCTCAAAGCAAAAGTCTACATGGGCGTCTACTTAAAATAGAAAGATTCTACATAAAAGCACAATTTTGCATGATTACATGTAAGTATATTGAATGTAAAAAATGCACACGCTGTCATGATGAAAGCATTCTTAGTGGCATAAAATGAACAAATTGAGTTGACAGTTACAGAGCCCCTTTATCATCATGAAATCCGCTTACTCTTTTTTTATTTGAAATTATTTGATAACAAATTGGGCATGCTAAAACCATCTATGAATCCAATTACCATTTTATTCAAGGATGTAAAAGGGATCTATGCAGTGTCTCTTGACAAATGCAGTGTGATTGGATTTCGCTTTTTTTCTGCCTATTCTATCTTGGTTTAGAAAATAGATCCCTCTGCTCTCCTTACAGAAAACTTGTGTGAGGATTAATGACCATCTCTTTGATTGGCGACGGTGGTGTTTCTTCCCTGAAGTATGACGAATTAGCAAGCAACAGTGTGCTAATAACAAACAGCATCAGGATCAAAAGATTCTGCAGGAGGCAGTTTTGATGGAATTCTTCCACGTGGCGCTCAAGTATAACACCACTAGCTGTGATCTAATGTGCCGGGAGCTACTTTAACTCTTTATTAGGACATAAGAGAACTCTTGTAAACGAGAGCAGCTGAGTTAGCAAAGTTAGCGGTTGGAATTGATTCTTTGACATGCGCACACCTGCATGAATAAACAGAGTTTACCACTGTTTTCGCATACTAACCATTCTCCTACATTGCTTCTTTCCTTTGTTTTAAAGAGCAGACTAAAATTGAGAGGGGATCAGGCCTTTTCTGTTATTGCCCCAAAACTGTGTAATAGCCTTCCACTGTGTGTTAGAACTGCTCACTTTCTGATTTTAAATCTAAGCTAAAAACTCCCTGTATAGCCTATGTACTGTATATGTACCAGAGATTAATATCATCTCTGTGTTGATTTGTTTTTGTTTTGAATGTTGTTATATTTGTGTCAATGTAAAGCACTTTGGTCAACTCTTAGTTGTTTTAAAACTGCTCTAGAAATAAATTTGACATTGACATAGTTGACACTAGTCCGATTACAATTAGATTATTAAGGTCCATGTAAACTCAAGAAACATTTATTATTATCAATACTAAAAAAACAATGGAGCAGCTTAATATCTATTTATTTATAAAATAAATAAATAAAGGAAACTGTGGTAAAAAAAAAAAAAAACTGGATTATTTGATGAATACATAATTAATTAGCATTTTTTTCTTTCTTTTTTTGTGCCTAGGGATTATGACTGCATTTATTTGACATAAAATCTTGGTATTACTTTGCAGTAAGGTCCCATAGTTAAAGGGGTCCTTGATTATCATTTCACTTTTTTAACTTTAGTTAATGTGTAATGTTGGTGTTTGAGCATAAACAACATCTGCAAAGTTACAACGCTCAAAGTTTAATGCGGAGGGAGATATTTTATTTTGCAGAAATCGATTTTTAAGGACTACAACAAACGGCTGGCAGGGACTACAACGAGCTTCTTCCCGGGTTGGTGACATCACAAACCCTAAAGTTCAGTAGCCCCGCCCACTGATTCGACCACAACTAGTAGTAGTAGGTAAACAACAGACGGGATGCTAACACTGGCTCGAGCAACTAAGCGATAAGCGTTTGAAGAGTGCAAGATGTTGTGCAGTCCCAGGTTGTGGAAAAACAGTAGCTACATTGGAATTACAGAGAGCCTGAAATAAAAAAATTATGCTGTGCCTTCTATATTGGATCCGACAGGAACGGTGCAACACACTTATGAGTAAAAAAGTTTTTACTGTGTTACTATTGCTTTGTTATAGATCGTTTGATATGTAAGGATTATGTACATGTCAAGACAAAATTTTAGTCTTTGGGCCCTATTTTAATGTTCTGAAACGCAAGTATAAAACGCGAAATACAAGTAACTTTGTGGGCGGATCCCGGGCGCTGTTGCTATTATACCGGCGGGATAAATGGTATAATATGCCCCACGCAAATCTAAAATGGGTTGGTCTGAAGTAGCTTCATTATTCATAGGTGTGGTTTTTGCGTAACGTGAAATAAACCAATCAGAGCGTCTCTCTCACATTTCCTTTAAGAGCAGGCGCACTTGTTCCATGGCGGATTGCTATTATAACGGCGGATTTGCCAGCGCACGCCAGGAGCGGTTCACACAGCCGAGGAGACCGACGTTCTCGTCAGGGCCGTAAAAGACAGAGTCTTTGTATGGGGATGGGAGAAACCCACCCAAATGAGCTTCGGTTAAACAGGCGTATAATAATTTGGGTAAATGTGTAAGCTAGATTTATGCCTATTTTTTCACATCTTCATGAACACAACAATGATTTCCCTCGTAAGTTAATATTTTTCCTTGTAATAATGTATGATTTGCAAAAATGAAAACTGCTGTGTCTTTTTAGATTAGAGAATCAAAGTATGCATGTTCTTCACACGCTACATAATGGCCAAGGTTTTCCTGGTCAGTGGCGAAATTGTTTTCCCAAACTGCAAAATAGCAGTGGGACTTTTGCCTTTAAAAACTAGTCATGGCATACATTGCAGTCAGTTCTGTTTGACCTGGACAGATCGATAGAGTTCCGTGACTCTGTGTAAGCTGGATAAGATATTTTTTCCAGTAGGTTTGAACCTGCTGGTGGTCGAGGAAGGAAAGAAATATAAATTTGTGGGTTGAAAAACGATTAAAGGTCCTGTTCTTCGTGATCCCATTTTAAAAATTTAGCTATTGTGTAATGTTGCTGTTAGAGCATAAATAATACCTGTAAAATTATAAAGCTCAAAGTTCAATGCCAAGCGAGATATTTTTTTTAACAGAAGTCCCCTTTCAAAGCCTACAGCGAACGTCCGGTTGGACTACATCTGAAGGAGGGACTTCATAGAACAAGGAAGTCATCAGCCCGTTTTTAGGACAGTGAAAACAGCGGTATACAGAAAAGTACATTTTATGAATAATACAGTTGTTTTTTTCACGCGAAACATGAACACATGTTATATTGCACACTTTAAACGCAATCAAAGCTTCAAAAACACAGAAAAACGGGACCTTTAAATCTACAGGAATATATTTTTAGTTTACGCAGTTCGCTACAGATGCGGTTACAGTAGCTAGCTCTGACTAATAGTAGCACACGTTCTGACCATCCCAATCAAACGGCGTGAAAATGCTTACAATATTGTATGCCTGCTAGATGGCCCTGGTGCAGTCAACTAGAAATCTGATTGGCTGATTAAATCTGACTGATTATCTGATTGGTTAAAGCAACAGTTTCATTGCCATTCTTTTTAAGCTACGGGCACCTGTCGCACTATCGATTCTGAAGGCCTCGAGGCAGATATATTTGACCCTGGCAACACATGATGGCTGAAATATGATTGGATAAAAGCGCTAAAATAAATATACACTACTGAAAGCAGTGCAACCAAGACAAAAGCTATGAAATTAAGAGAATGGAGTGGACTATTGGGAATTATTTAATACTCATTCATAAAAATATATATAAAGTGCAAGTAGGTGATTCTGATAGTGTTTAGGCCAGCAGAGAAGGCCTTGCTGGCCCTGAAGGCCCACCACTGCTAAATACCTACTTAAGCACTACTTAAACAATATATACAGCACGTTTGCTCATATGATAAGTGTATTATGCTTTTTTATTAAAATCAGAAGTGTACTCAAGCTGTCATGACAGCCTTTCAAACATCTGTGCAAACTGATAGGACATATGACAGCTAATCTCACCAATGTCTCAAAACACAATATCCTTGAAAGTCAGGAGGGGAAAGAGGAGAGCATTTTTATGTTGTTTATGCTGTAAATATAATATAAAAACAGTTGGTGTCATTGGGTTCAGCTCTCAGAGGACTTCTGTCACCTTGCACAGTGAAAGTAAAAGAATGAACGTCTATAATTCATTCATGATGATGAAAACCTCATGTGGTGTGCTATCCTCTACAAATACTGCCCATTACGCTTCATTGAATGCAGGAAGCTTAAAGAATGATGATATGTGTCATGTTTGACAACTCGACTACACAGAGACACTGCGCCACTTCTTTTACACTTTGTTGTCCCCCCACAGAGAGAGAGAGAGAGAGAGAGAGAGAGAGAGAGAGGCCATGAAGTTCTTTCCCAGACAACATTTTTGCCGCCCCAAAACAAAAACAGATGTGGCCACATTGACGAAAATTCAGATAGAACCTAATATTAAGCCTTGAATAAGTTAAGCCAGGTGCATTGAAAAAGTACAATTATTGCTAGAAAGCAAGTGAAAACCGTACAAAAAAAGTCATTAGGAGCTGCACATGATAAACATTAGTCCATAAAAACCATTAATTTCCAGAATAAACATTTACAACAGTCCATTTACATTCACAAAGACCTTTCAATAAAGTAAACAGCTGATAACAGCACAAAATGCAAAGTCTTACTGTCTTGCAGGTGGTTTTAAACTAATTTAAAACTGCACAAAAGCTGTATAAGCAGGGGCATGAAAAGAACCTTACTGCTAATATATCACATTAGTGTCTCAAAAGGAATACATTCTTGGACGATAACTTCAGTCACTGAGCATGATTCTCTGCCAGCTCTTGAAGATTTTCCTCTTTTCTTCTATTTCTGTTAATAAATTACTTATGGAATAAAATACGCAATAGTTATGACATAGTTATTCCACAGGCCAAGAATTCTAAGAATTCTGTCTATTTGTGTCTAAATCCAGCTAAGCTAAAGAGACAGGAAAGAAGATGGGCATTGTGGGATGGTACTAAAACCAGACCTGTTTCACTGCCAGATGGCATGGCACACAGGCACAGGGGTGTTTCACAGAGTAACTTCCCAACTCTAATGACACATTCAAATGTTTTGAAACTGCTTTCAAGGTCATCCTCAACTTGACACACTTCAGAGCCAAGGACTTTAGGATAATTATAGCACTGGCTCATGGAAAAAAAATGTATCAACAATTACAAATTAATTTCAAAAGGGAATATGGAAAGAACAGTGCCCTGACCAATTCATTTCACAGAACAATTCATTTGAGAGGTAAATTGCACCACACATTTGACACAATATTCTCCTTTTGACTGACTGGAGATGAACTTTGGAAAGAAAAGGGTCACCGATGGAGAATTGGGGGTTGCACATATCTCTCTGTCTATCTGACAAAAAAAGGCCAAACTTGGCATACAAAGTTCTGTTTAGTGGTTCCATTTAAAACTTGCTTAAAAGTTGTGCACATTGCTGAACAAGAGCAATAGCAGATATTCACGAGCTTTAAAACTTTACATTAGCCATTTATCAGAATTCATTGTGCGGCTTTTAGCTTAATAAACTCAGCTGAGAGTGAATTAAACATTAATATTCCATTACAAAAAAGTGCTTTACCCAAGAATAATTGATGGAAGCACGTAATTCTTTCTTCGACCCAAGGATCAGAATCGTTCATGGTGCAAACCTTCAGGAAGAATGATGTGAATTAGGTTCATACGTTCCGGTTTTCTGCTCCAAAGCATTTACTTTTAAAAATGTGAGTGCCCCAGGCAAGATCAGCTTTATGTCCTCTGTTAAACATGAGGATATTCAAAACGAATAGTATACATCTGAAGTTGGCCTAAAGGTATGCTGAATTTGCACTTATTAAAGACTTACTTATTCTAAGGACTACATATTATGCCTGCCATATTTGTATTATGCAAATGAAGTTCTGCAACTGGCAATAGTTGTCTCAACAGGCTCTGTGTTATCTTAGCCATGCCATTTTACACCTTAACACATCATACAGGATCAGAATGTAAAGAAGCCTGTTTCATTCTTTGATGGACCTCAATATTTTCATGACAGACTAATCTCATCCCCTTTTGGTTGTTTATTTTGTATTTTGTAAGATTGAATTATTACAGTGGATACAGTGCTAAGCAAGAACATACAAATTCCCCAGTCTAAAAAGCCTAAACAGTGTTTCATATCTTGTGAACATAAGACTTATGCTTAATAACATAATGTTTCTTTAATCATCTACTTTGCTAAGAATCCCTGATAAAGACATTTCCAATAGTCTCATGATGAAAACTCTGGCAATTGCACATAGACGCCAACAGTTTGCTTATCAGCTAAACTACAAAGTGTTTCTAAGATGATGCCATCCGCCTCCAGGCAAATGCAAATATCATCTCTATGACTTTGTTTATACCAATTAATTATCTAAGAACTTCCTACTCAGAAGTGCTAGTGCAAATCTGACGTGTTTATGTGTCTTCACGATCATGTAGGCTGGGAAAGAACAAAGGCGCAAGCTATTTAAAGCTAAAGCTATTTAGTCCAATGAAAAGGCACTTTAAGGGCCTTTTATTCTAGATGTGGGAAAATATTTATGTGGAAGTCTTTGACAGCACAATGGAAGAGGAGGGGCCTTTGGATTGTCTCTTTCATGGATGCAATTACTCACAATTTAGGCCCTTGTGTTCACTGTGTAACCACATAGCTTTATTCTGCTGATCCTTAATGTGTCAGAGAAGCCAACTGTCCTTGCTTCTGGAGCTTTCATTTAGTGCACCCAAGCTCTACAGCATTGGACACAACAGATGGGCAACAAGCTTTTAGAAGTAAATAAGCACCACAATCCCACATTACTAGCTATCCTTGTTCTCTCTTTCAGCCATGAAACACTTGAAAATATATAAAAAAATAAATAAAAAAAGATTTGAAAAGACTAATAAATTATTGGCCAAAACTAATTTCTGGAGCCACTGGGCTGAATGGCAGCACCAAATATGCTTTTAATGCTTAAAATAAGCCATCTTGTTACGTAATATTTTTAAGCCTTTGAATGGTCACACAATTTGTGTACACTTTGTGTACAAGAGCAAATTAATTTGTTAACTTAATGTTTACAAACGGTTTGAATTTTGAACAGAAGATGTACAAAAGTAATTGCTTTTCCTGTAAAATATAATAATATTCAGCAGCCATTTCTATTTAATATGATTATTTGAATGTTTTAAGGGATAATTTCACCCATAAGTGAAAAATGATTTACATAGTTAAAATATTTATCTGAAAGTACTATGAAAGTAAAAGGGATCCAATGCAAGGACCTATACTGAATTATATTGTGTGGACACAAACAGTTCTTCAAATTATTTTTTATTTTGTGTTCCACAGAAGAAATAAAGTCATACAGGGTTGAAACGACATGAGGGTGAATAAATGATGACAGAATTTTTATATTTGGGTGAAATTTCCCTTTAAAGATTCTGTTATCTGATCCGTTAAAGGTTTTGATGTTCGACATTTCAGTGCATTCTCTAAAACATAGCACAGCAATGAAGAAAAGACAATAAAATCAATTAAATCCTGATCTGAAGAGTTCAACTGCAAAAAAGGAAAATTGTTGTACTACCAACTTAAGCGGATTAAGGTTGACAAAAAAAAAGTCTCAGTTAAGTCATCCTCAGATAACAGCTCTCTTTATCTCACTATGTCGTCTCACCTTTTATATTAGGCTTGACATTTTCTGAAAACCATACACTAGTGCATTGTTGAGGGATTATGTGTTTAAGTGGGTGTTTTCAATTTCCTCAGTTGTTTGTTTTGAAGGCTCCCTCAATTCCATAAAGCTCAATGGGGCTCGTTTCAAATATAAACAACTATTTTCCATTTGCCAAATCTGGATTGAACCCTCAAGACACTGTCAGGTGGAGGACAAAAGCCCAAAGGTGCTACAACTCTACCACACTTTCTAGTCTAATCTGACATGGATTCTTAGAGGTGCCACAGTCTTTTTCTCTTTTTTGGTCTTGATCTTGCATCTTTAATTAAAAGCCTAGCAACAGCATGCTAATGCGTGCCTTACCCAGCATGGTATGCCGTGACTGTCAACCAGCATAATTGCTATTCCCTTTGGTTAAACTCATCTCTCCAGGGGCTGGAGCCAATCTTTACAGCCAGTGACAAATCACTTGAGGGAGTAAACGGAACATGCTCCTGCAACCAGACAAAGTAGGCATCCAGCAGCCTGGCCTGCAATTTACACTAAATGGGTTCATCAATGTCCTGATGTTATCGGTTCCCCCAGACCTCATGACCTTTCAGATGGATGACTCAGTCTTCGGAGGGAGAATGAATCAGATTACGATGGCAATTTCTGATTTGTTATCACAAGCGAGAACTCTGTGGCAAATCTGTTATAATCTCACAATTGTGCTTCAAGTTGTTGCTGTGTCATTTAGGAGCCTTGCTGTCATCCATTACAGCCACTGCACACTGACATGCTGATAAAGCTGTGTGGTAACCATGTTAAACAGATAATGGAGTTGTTCCAGCCGCTTTTAATAATGGTCCTTGATGTGCTGGTATTTATCTGCATGAAAGCTAAAAATATTTTCATTCCGTGGCCCTGGGGAACACTTGCCATTATTCACACCCCAAAACTGTGATCATAGAGTACGGCTTAGAAAAGAAGTATCATTCAGATGATTTACTTATTTCCCCTGTGCAATCAAGCTTGTTTAAAGAAGAGCTCAACATCACAGATGATTGTCAGTCGAATGATTTTGACTGAACAGCATGGCCTGAATTATGTATACTGAGGGTGAGACGGCCCATTGCTAATCTCATTATGGACTAGCAGAGGTAAGCGTGATATACAGTTCAAATCTAGCTCTCAAACACCTGGATATAAACGAAAGTTGTGCATGCCTATTTACTTGATTTTACAGATTACCTTTGGCATCATCAAACATTCAAAGTTAATCAGTAAAAACACCAGTGAATTGAATAAAAATATGCAGTCAGTAGTTGTTTAGCTAGTGTTAGCAGATACTAGTGATGGATCATGAGCGATTTGTCCATTTCAAACAAATATTTTATTTGACTAGGGAATAACGAGTTGTCTCAGAGAGCGATCCGTTCCTTTTGTGTTGGCCATTTCATTTGTAACTAATGTGGAAAGCGCATAGGCTCTGTACAAGAAACATAATTGATTAGTCTTTAGGTCCGAGTCGTTCCTTCTTTCAAGTGACAGCTCCAAAACAAATGATTAATTAATTCACCTCCCGGGTCTCTTGTCCGGTCCAAGTCTCTTTTGTTGATTTGTCACGCGGTGTGACAGCCGCATATATTCTTTATTGAATACAGAAATTAGTTCATAATTCCTAAAACGTCTTTAGAAAAACTGTTTGCTACACACATCTTTTGATAAATAATATGATAATTTGTAAATTCATACACAGAGATGAGTAAAAATCACGTGACAAATTAACAACTTGGACCAGAGGGGAGACTCTAGGGCTGAATCCAAAATCACCCCCTTAACCCTCAATCTATTTCCCCTACATTTGTCCACTAATACAGTTCACTTGAAGGAGTGAATAAAACGAGTGAGCGAATTCGGACAGCTGTTGAGCGTACATCGGCTGTACACTCGTTATTGTGGAGTAATGTGAGATTGAATGAGTGCACTCAATAACGTCCATTATGGTTTTGGACACCACTTCAAATGGCTGTCTCCATAAATAATGCCATATTTGAGGGTATAGGGGGCGATTTTCGATACAGCCTAGGAAAATTGAACTAATCATGGCTTCTCGAAAGGATTGTGAACTAAGTTGTTTGAGACCATCAGTGTAAATTATCTACCTAGCCTACAGAGCTTTTGAGAAACACAGTCCATTTCTGTTTCCTGTACAAAGGCAATTTAAGCCGTCAAATGACAAAATAATTACTCTGACCAGAAGATTCTGGAGAGCAAATCATTTCTCTTTCTTGTACAATCTTGAAAAGCCTATGCAGCTGTCATCTGACAAGGAATGACTTGGACCAGAAGACTCTGAATTAATCATATCCGTGTCTCGTAATTTGTCATTGTCTGCGTCATCATTTTATTTTTTTCTGAATATGATCAAAGAATCTGGCTATTGAAAATTTAATTAATTATGCTAAAAATGAAAAGAAAAAAAAATTACTTGATTAAAGATTTTTTTTTTTTTTTGCTGAATGAGATTCAAAGATCCAAGTCAGTAAAATCACAAAAAACACAATGGTGTTAGACGCTGCACATCTATCAACATGGATCAGCATGATAGTTTTATGTAAATTACACTGATACTAGTGAGTTTTTGAGTGCGGTCTACACAATTTTCATTCCCTTACGTGTCCAAAAATAAATAAATGCAACTTGAGTGTTACAGTACCTAGCGTGCAACAAACCCACTTATATTTAATCCAAATCAACTTATATGATATTCAAGACACATCAAACCTATAACCTTGGTGTTGCCGTCACCATGCCATACTGTTTGAGCTACAGGACAGACACTTGCACAGTTGCAATTGCAAATGTAACCTGATAGACGCTTTGGTCTTTTCTTAGAGCTCTAGACACGTTAATTTAGGAAAGAGAACTTCTCTTTGGTCAGGAGAGTGAGCAGCTGACCTGTGTACCACACAGGAGTTCAAATAACACATAACCATACAGGTTTGAAACAACTTGAGGGTGAGTAGATGAGTTTTCATCTTTGAGTGATCTATCCCTTTAATAACTTGAGAGAGGTCTGTCCATACAAATGGATCTTGCATATTTTATGTAATTCACATACGGCTAAACATTTGTTAGGTTTTAAAAGTAGTACATTAAAAGTCACAATAGGTTTGATAGTGGCAATAACTTCAAGGACTGATGGCCAAAAAGAGAAGAGTTTTCCTCATCTTATAAGCAGCACGCTGTGGCTATCCAAGCAACAGGAGTGAGAGCGTAATCATCTCTGCCTACGCCATGTTTCCCACCTGGGACAATGGAATGCCATCACATCACCATGGCAACCTCTACAACCATACAAGCACTTGACTCTTTAGAAGTGACTGAATTGAGAGGAAATCTTGAAAGGTCGTGACCGCACAAAGGGCTTGACTTCCCAGAGTTTCCCACTGTTCAAACGTGATTATAAAATTACTTCAACAAAAAAAAAGTTGGCTGTGAATTGAAAGTGCTGCCATTCATTCACACGCCCTGATGGCGGTTTGTAAAAAGGTTTATGTGATCTGGTTGGAAGGATGCTGTTAAGCAATAATGGGTTGGCCCACCTACAAAGAATGCCTGACTTCAGAGTTTCTGGCATGCTTTAGTACGCCATTTCTAAAAAGTGCCACGATACATTTGATTTCATTTGAGCAAAGGTAATATATATATATATAAAAAAAAATTTTTTATAAATTAATTTATGTGCTCCAAACTACTTATTCAAACTATTCATTCAAAAGGGGGGAAAGCATTTACCATTAACAGTAATTTAGCACAGGTACTGTATATCTGATTGAATACATTTTTTGTTATAGTTTCTAAAGAACCATAAATATGACAAAGCGGCACAAATCGGCAACCATAGACACCTGTGCCACCCCTGTCACTTGGGTAAACACTGTCACAATAGCAGTGAACAATAAAAAATACAGAGGGATATCTAAAAAAAGAAATACACTCTTAAAAATAGTTCTTTATTGGCATCTATGGTTCAATGAAGAACATTTAACATCCATGGAACCTTTCCATTCCACAAAAGGTTCTTTAGATTATTAAAATGTTCTTCACACATAGAAAAAATAATTGTTCTTTAAACTGTTCATTAAAAGGTTTGTTAGGGAACCAATACATGTTCTTCTATGTCATAAAAAAAAAACTTTAGAACCCTTATTTTTAAGAGTGTACACAGAGAGGTTTCAAATCAAGCATTATTAAATGATCAGCAACATCAAGCTGTGGAAAACCCAAAGCCAAAGGCATACACAGGAAATGGGACAAGGCTAGAATCAACAGATGCACACAAGACTTTAATAAACCAGTGATACGTACGGATCGGCTGGTAATCCAAGGAGATGTCTGAAGGAGCTTGTAATACTGCAGACCTTCGATATACCACATGCACTCTTCCTCTCTCCTCGTGTTCCTGTGTTCCTCGCTCCAGAGGCTCAATGAAGTACTCATCAGAATCAGTACGAATCATACCAGCCTTTGGAGAACAAAAAAAAGGCCAATTGTTATCAGAAATGAACAGAAAATTGAAGTCTGTCTAACCAAGGACCTCTCTAGAGAATTATCCTATAACTACTGTTATTTACAATACCAGATTTGACAGTGTACAAATGAAATATGTTCATGTATTTGACTGTCATTGGCTGTCATGTATGTGACCGAAATCTAGATGACTGTCATTGGTTACAATAAGTCTCACCACTAAATACAAGGCCCTTGCCAAAACACATCTTATGGTCTTGTTGGGAGAGCAGATGCTCTATTTATCACTCAACCCTCATCACCTCATTTACATTTATCTTTTCATCTAACATACGGTAAGTCGAAACATTTGTACAGGTACCGAACATGTGCCTCACCTCCAAACATTCCTCCTACTCAGGGTTAAGCAATCATACATTTTTCAGATAGAAAACAGTACAGTATGTGTCTTCACAAGCAAATATTTTCTAGAAGCCTCGACAACAACTGAAAACACCACAGAAAGTTGTAAATGTTTAATGCATTCATCAGTGAATAATCAGGAGATTGAATCCCCTCTCTAATTTCTTCTCAGTCTCCTATATTCGTTTAAAAAACAAAGGCATCTTTAATTCAAAAATGCTTTCAGGATAGAAAACTCATTACTGCACACAGTTGTAAACAAAGCGCCTCGGGTTACGACTGTAACCCCTGTTCCCTGAGAAGGGAATGAGACAGTGCGTCGATAATGACACTTTGGGGAATGCCTAACGTTACACTTTGCATAACGCATCTGAAGTACGAATGAAGCTATTCCAATCCTGATTGGTGCTGCGTCATAACGTAACATGTGATGGCATACACGGAAGCTACAAAGGGACGTAGGCACACAACAGAGTTAGCTTCTGCAAAGGAAGCTTCTACGCAGTGTGTCGTTCCCTCCTCAGGGAACAGGGGTTACAGTCGTAACCCGACGACACTTTGGGAAACGAGTACCCTCTATGCCACAACGAGCCCTTCCTGTCCCAGTGTGAAGCTGCGCACAGGCACACTTAAGACGAGAGCACTAGAGTGCCTGGCGTAGCAGGAATGTCCAGGCTATAGAATCTGATAAATGTATGAGGGGTGGCCAATCCTGCTGATCCGCACACTTCTTGGATCGGGGCCCCTGAAAGGAGGGCTCTAGAGGGCGCCATGCCTCTGGTTGAGTGAGCCCTCACGGCCGGGCCAATGGTGAAGACAAGCTGCGCACCTGATAGGCCATAGAGATAACCTGAACGACCCAGTTACTGATGGTCTGGTTGGATGCGGGAAGCCCCTTCTTGGGCAACCCAAAAAATACCACCAACTGGTCTGACTCCCGCCATGAAGAAGACCTCTGGACATAAATCTTGAGAGCTCTGACAGGGCAGAGAAAATTTATTATTTCTTTATCCGCCGTCACGTGAGGTGGAGGATGAAAATCCTGCAGAACCGTAGACCGTACCACATTAAATGGCACTTTAGGCACATAGCCCAGCCTGGGATACAAGATATTCTTAAAGTGAGATATAGAGAGCGCCTGAAGGTCTCCTACTCTACTCAGAGAAGAAATGGCTAATAAAAAAAGCTACCTTGAGGGAAATGTTCTTAGCCTCAGCCGACTCCAGAGGTTCAAAGGGGGCCTCGACCAGCCCTTCGAGAACCACTGCCAGGTCCCATGTGGGACCTCTGGTACGAACTGCAGGTCTCATCCTCCGAGCCCCACGGAGGAAATGTATGACCAGCTGATGTCTTCCCAGAGGCCCATCACCCAGAGGAGCGTGGTAAAAAGAAAAAGAAAAATTGCGGAAAGCCGCAATGGTAGCCAAGTACACCTTGAGTGTACCATTCAGACTGATAAGTGAAACACGGTCTAAATGGTAGGCTAAATTCAAATATCTAACTTCTTAAAGTCAGATAATATTCCATCATTTTAATTTCATAGAATTAAATGCAGCCATAATCACCAGACAATACTGTTTTAATATTTATTTATATGGTTTCGTAATCTAAACTCCTGCATCCTCAGGAGCTGACTGTTCATGCCTCGCACCCACACAGAATCTTATTGCAGAGTAGACCCGTAATCTATGCGCAGCCTCAGCAAACACGAGATCCGAGCCACTAGATTATATTTTGCAATGCAGACCATTATTTGAAGTTCTTACGGGACAAACAACACCAAATAGGACAGACAGTTTGACACAGAGCGCTTGCTGAAGAGCAAAAAGCTAACTCTGTTGTGTGCTGGCATCCCTTTGTAGCTTCCGTGTATGCCGTCACGTTACATCATGACGCAGCAACAATCAGGATTGGATTAGTTTCACTCATACTTCAGGGGCCTGTTTCAATAAGGAGGTTCAACCAACTCTGAGTTAAAACTTGAACTCTGAGTTGACTTACCCTGAGATGGGAAACTCTGAGTTTTCGGTTTCAGATCAGCTGAAATTGGTTAGTTCAATCAACTCTAAGTTGACTCACTCTGAGTTGAGCGTGTGCACCACAACTATAAAAAGCCATTATCAATGGAGCGCAGATATTATGAGTCACCATGGCAACAGCGCCAGACACAAAGAGGAATTACTGTTATACAGTGTTGGGTGTAATTAATTACCAAGTAATCTAAATATTGTAATTTAATTAAAGGGATTACTCTTAATTCTTCTGTAATTTAAAATAAAATATGATGTAATTACATTAAATAGGCTACTGCATAGACTATAGAACAATTCTGTATAAAACAACAGTGGATTTAACATACATTTTTAAAAGGTAGCCTATATTTTGAATGTAACCTTCTCCCTCTACACACTTTGGTCAATTTAAGAATAATTCATGCAATTGTAAATTGTTCATTTTGAAAGCATTAAAAGTGCAGTTTCTTGTCTCTCCTCATTGTATTGTTCAAGTGGTTGAGGTTGATATGGGACTTAGTAATTAATAATAAGTAGACCAATACTTTCTAAAGATAGTAATTATTACATTAATCTAATTACACTGTTGAAGATGTCATTTGTAGTTAGTAATTAATAACTATTTTAGAGTAACTGTTATAATATCAGGTGAAACTGGAAGAACAGTTATTCAACCTAATTTAAATTTTCATGAAGGCTAGGTGCAATCCTGCAGGCATTAAAAGAACGTGGCAGCAGCTGAAAATAAAAAAAATATAAAAACATAATACAATCAGGTAAGGCTTGAGCATATCATGGGTGTAGGCTATCTGACTTTACAAACATTTGACATATTACATAACTAAATAGCATCCAGTGTCTAGCAGTGCAGCAGCATTTTTGGCTGAGGGAATTCCTTCATCAGAGCCGGTCACTCCCGGAGATCCAAGGGCCTTCATAAAATGTAAGAGGTATGTGTTATTTTTTATATAGGGTATTTTTGATATTTCCATTTATTTTACTTTGGGTTGGGTTTTTCGTTGGTCCCAATAGATTCTGATATCTATTGGGACTAATATCTATCTAGAGACTAATATCTGTCTTTTGGAGCCTCCTGTCCCAACAGAACCCCAGACAGTTGTAAGTTGCCTACTCAATACACCAGAAATTATGACAAATAGTGTTATAAAGTGTACAAATGCTCATCTTCACAGGATGATGGGTATGAAGAAACAGTTTCTGCGCCACAGAGAGGCCTACAGGGTAATGTTAATATTATGTGTCTACACATCAGACAATCTACACATTCACATTTGTATGTGGCGTAGCCTATAGAATCGAAGTTTATATCTAAGTATAAACGGACATTCTTATCCCCCAAGTGATTTTCAGTAAATTCCACAGTTTAATTCTGTAGAATTTGTTTAGAACTGCATGATGTAACTCTAATGTACTGTATTTTCAGTTGCCAGTTAAGGAGTTATATATACTTCATCTTATATATATTTTTTTTTAAAACAACAGTAAAAACAGCAATGAATAAATGTACAGAAAGAATGAATGAGGTGTTTAAACACCGCTTCCTCTTTGAAAAAGGGGAGGAGACCGCAAGAAACTCTGGGTTTACCGAAGAAAACCTGCTCCCGACCAGGTTAGGTTCACAGAGTAAGTTGCCATGGTAACTGACTCTGAGTATAAGTTACCTCTCTTTCAGAAACGGGCTTGACTTACCCTGCTTTCTCGGGTTTGATATACCTCCCATTCTGAAACGGAAAACCCAGAGTTTCCCTCATTTCAGGGTTAATATACTCAGAGTTTTCACTTAACCTCCTTTCTGAAACAGGCTCCAGATGCGTTACTCTAAGGGTGTTCCCCAAAGTGATCTCTAAGCGATCTCGGTTGGCGTAACCTCTTGTTGATGTTTAAATTATTATCAAACAAAATGGAGGCTAGCTAGACCCTCCCTCCTCCTCATCCATGCAATAACCCCCCAAACCCCACCCCACATCATTCTTGTCGGTTATTGGCTGGAACAGTTTGTTATGTTTCGTGGTGCGGGTCGCTCTGTTTATTGCTCAGTTTGTTTTTGCTGCTGTTTGTGGAGCTTGGGCTCTCTGCAGAGACCCGCGTTTTTTTTTTTTTTTTACAGTGTGTTTAGGGGACATGCAGCTAGCGGATAGTGAGGAGATGTTTGCGGTATGTGAAAAAAAATGTTTTGGCCTAAAAAACGCACGAGATTGCTTAGAGCACCTTTAATGAGTCTGAAATTACACAAACTTATTACAAATCAACAAAACGTAATTAATTTATCCCTGAAAATATCTAATGAAAACTAAAAGGTGTAGTATTGTGAGAAAACAAAATCACTTTATCACATTCAAAAAATAATAATAATAAAAAAAAAATTTAAAATTCTAATTGGTATAGTATATAACTATAATAAATATAATATTGTAGTGATATGAAAAGGGCAAAAAAACTCACAATTTTCACCAACTGTATATTATTGCATTGTGTGTTTTATTTATTACACAAAATTGTTCAGAAACTAACAAAGTAGGGCTCATTTAAAGGTGTCATATAATGCTGTTTTAAAAGTTCATTATTTAGTTTATTGGGTGAAATGGAATAGGTTAACATGCTTTAAAAACACAATTTTTCACATACTGTACATTATCGCTAGCCTGCAAGCCAGACTTACATCAAGATGTTTACTCTGGCAACTCTCAATAGACGCGGCTTAATCCGAGGGGCGGGATAAACGGTTGTCTCTCAAAATCCCTCTGCACGCAATAGGATAGCGCTACAACCAACCAGAGCAACGAAGAAGGTGATGTAGTCAGAGCGGCAAAGATCCGGTCCAGCAAAACTCTGAACACTTCTTCCTTTTTTAAGAATGACTTAAGTGCCGTTCTTTGCTCTTTTCTTAAAGAAAAACTTAACTCCAAGTCCTCCAGAGTCGCGGCCAAAGCCGATTCGAAAGACCGCTGTTCTCCATCCGCAGCCGCCATTTCTTTGTTTTCAAGTGGCAGCCGTCGCAACTCTGTCGTCATATGTTAAGCCCGCCCCCGCCTACTCCATACACGACGTGATTTGCCTGACCCAATTTAGGTTTTTGCAGCTAGAAGGTCTATGGAGAGTTGCTAGACTGCCCTGGCTGCAAAATACATTTTCGCAGTAACTCTATTCCCAGTCTGTCTGAAATGTGCCGAAATGTATAGCCGGCGTTGTACTCTCGCAGGTTCAGAAAGCTCTCCTCCATAAAATGCACTGTACACAATCTAACTTTCGGGTTGTAGCCTACTGCTCAGGAACAGCGTTATAAATCAATTTTAGCCACTGGTTCCTAATTTCATCCATTTTTGGATGGCTAAAAAAAGGGGTTTTGCTTTCGAATCTAAACACAACGTCAACACTACAATTCACTGAAGCCTCATCTTCTTTCTTTGCATTTGCTTTTGAGTGGGCATTATGGAAATATTTCACATTGTGACGTAGATATTTGCAAAAATAATATCTAGACGTTTTAGACGGGACTGGAGTAGTATCCTCTGTCAGAGAGAATAAAATATTTGTGAGACAACTTTGCAGACCGTATACATGTATAAACAGATACATTTACACACTAAATGAAAAGGGAAAATTAAAATGCATATGACCCCTTTAAATACTCTATCTAATAGAAAGAGAGTTTTAGTATTTTGAATAATTGGAAAAAAAAATATGTACTAAGAAACGTAGTAAAATTAAACGTAAAAATAGGGCACATTGCACTCCGTTAATATGAACAAATGATCTGTTTTTATTTCTTACAGGTGTTTTACCCATATTTTAAATTACGCATTGCATTATGTATTAGGGTTAAAAGCAATGTCTGTAAACTTAACAGATAATGTCGTGGCAGAAAATTAATTACCAATACCTTTTCTGATACCTTTTCTGACCTTTTCTGCACAACAATAATTAAATCTTTGATGACTGAATAAGTGCAATTCATCTTTATTCCACAAAGTAGCAATGTCTGATGCACAATGATGAATGACGTTTCCCTCATAGTTACCACAGTCAGAAAACAAAAGAATTGGAAGTATCATCAGCAAAACTTGAAATGGCTCAGCGATGTACCGCAGAGCAATTACTAAACGCAATCAAATATTAGTGTCGCACTTGATGGTTGATCTGGTGAAGAAGCTGTCAGCAATCAAAATATTGTTTTTATAGATGTTGAAAATGATTGATAATATGTTTGAGATCTCGAATATGAGCCAGATGATGAATGTACTGGGAAATGAGCTCTGACGAGGACAATTATGATGGTATAAAACATCTGCTCAAACTGAACACTTCCAAGCTTCAAAAGGTAACACGCTTTATTTTATTCTTCTGTAATTGTTACTATAATATGTATTTGTTACTATAATATGAGGAGAGTTTTATATTATCCTGACAGGTAGAGATCCATCCGTGTTAGATATAGATCCGGGTCGCTAAAGACCCGAATATGTAATAATGATTGGCACATACTGTACATTCATGCATTTACATTTACATTTAATTTTAAATTTAATCATTTAGCAGACACTTTTATCCAAAGCGACTTATAAATGAAGAGAGCAATAGAAGCAGTCAAATCAACAATAAGGCAACAATATGCGAATGTCATGACCAGTCTCAGCTAGACAAGTGGCAAGGATTTTTTTTTTTTATAATGGATATAGAATAGTAAGTGTTTGTATTATTAAGTCAAATGTTGCCGAAAGAGATGCGTCTTTAGTAAATTCTTGAAGATCGTAAAAGACTCTGGTTGAGATAGGCAGAGTTAAGGTAAAGGTCCGTGAAAGTGATTTTGTTCCTCTTTGGGATGGCACCACAAGGCGCCATTCACTTGCAGAACGCAAGCTTCTGGAGGGCACGTAGGTCTAAAGTAATGAGTTAACATATAGAGGTTAAAGGGTTAAGTTTTTTATTTGGTGTATAATAAAAGTGCAAAATATAAGCATTTTCACCAGTATATTAGTCGTGTGTGTGTGTGTGTGTGTGTGTGTGTGTGTGTGTGTGTGTGTGTGTGTGTGTGTGTGTGTGTGTGTGTGTGTGTGTGTGTGTGTAAACTTGTGTACAGCATAATTGGGAGCATATAGCTAAGTCACAAACAAATCATACTGACATCATGAAGACGCCAAACCATCTTGACTTGCAATATTTGATCGTACATGTGCTCACTTCTGTTGTGGGAGTTCATCCATATGCTCAACTGCGTACTCTGCTCTCTGCACGTGATTGGGTGAGTGTTCAAATGTACAGTACTTCAAGTGTGTGTGCATGGACCGACCTCATTGCTCTTCTGAACAGCCTCTCAGTTTTACTTCCAGCCCCGGAGCCGGCCTCCTGGACACAGAACAGCCTCTCAGAGGCCGAGCTTTGGAATGTGCTGAAAGACTAGCGCTCTCTCTTTCTCTCAGTCCACTCTTTCCTAGTTATAACCTGGCCACCTCTCCTCAGTGCCATCCTGTGCGCTCAAGAAGACACCGTTTACCTTCCTCCATGCCTGTATCCATTTCAAAAGAACTCTATGCTTCAAAAGTAATTTTTGGCTTATAGGACATTTTAAAATGCATCCGAAGTGTAACAGATTACTAAAGCTGAACAATTGCATCACGTGAATCGCTCTACACCCATTAGTCACAATAACACTAGATGATTATGTATATTATTATGAAAACCATACCCAGTTTTTCAAATTGCCTGAGGCAAGTAAATAGACCGTGCAATTTATGTGCTTGAATACAGAATCAGTATGCACCAAACATACATGTTCAACACTCTTCCCTGCAGACCCACAGGTCACTGCACCAACCACCTGAGCCACTGACAGACTGTTTGACTTGCGGAGAGGGAGTATAATTGCACAATATTAAACTGAGCACTTTAATCATGTAAAATAAAAGTAAATTAATGTCCATTTATGGCAAGAATAATTTCTTGATGAGTCTGCTACTGCCAATATGCTATGCTACTGCCTTTGTGTGAATGCCAATATAGACAAAATACTCAAATCTAACTCTAAACTGTTGTGCACTGACCTTTAACTGGCAATCAATACGTAAAGCTAATGATCATCCAATGACAATCAAAAAAGTAACGTGGGTCAAGTTTAATCAAGTAATCAGGCATCACAGCTGCCAAAAGGGCCTGTAAGACATGTATATATTGATATTATTATAATTTTTTTAATGATAATTGCAAGTTGCCTAAAAGGCCCTTTTTTGTTCTTCGCTATGGGGTAAAAACAAGTTAAAAATACAAGAGCAGCGGTGTACTGTTAGCGATCCTGACTCCACACACACTGCTGGGTCATTCCGTGTCAACTTAACCAGAGGTCCCCAGCTCAAATTGTTGATTTTTAATATTTTTTCTGAAGATAGACAAACATTTATAGTGATGAAATGCCATGGATGTATATTTACTGAGTAATCCACTATTTTGTAGAAGAGGGGTCAAAATGACAATTTTCACCTGAGATTTGGAGCCAAATTACAGGGGTGTAAAATGACTTTAGAAAGGCGGCAGCATCATTATTTAATTTTTAAACAGAGATCGGTAAATCTATTAGTTAAATCTGTTGACTTTAGCAATCTTTGTTTCATTATATGCCAACAGTGACAGTTAAAAAATAGGGAAAAACTTATTGGGCCCTATTTTAACGATCTGAAACGCAAGTATCAAAGCGCAAAGCGCAAGTAACTTTGTGGGCGGATCCCGGCGCTGTTGCTATTTTCCCGACGGGATAAATGCCTCTTGTGCCTGGCGCAAATATAAAAGGGGTTGGTCTGAAGTAGCTTCATTATTCATAGGTGTGGTTTGGGCCTAACGTGAAATAAACCAATCAGAGCGTCCTCTCACATTCCCTTTAAGAGCAGGCGCGCTTGTTCCATGGCGGATTGCTATTATAACGGCGGATTTGCCAGGCGCACGCCAGTAGCGATTCACAGCCGAGGAGACCGACGTTCTCGTCAGGGCCGTAAAACACAGAGAAGTGACCTTGGGGATGATGGGAGAAACTCACCCAAATTAGCTTCGGTTAAACAGGCGTATAATTTGGGTAAATGTGTAGCCAGCCTAATCTAGTTTTTTTTTTTTAATCTAGATAGATTTTTTTCACATCCTTACGGACACAGCAATGATTTCCCTTGTGTGTTAATATTTTTCCTTGTAATAATGTATGATTTGCAAAAATGAAAACTGCTGCGTCTGTTTATATTAGAGAATCAAAGTGTATGCGCGTTAACACGCTACATTATGGCCAAGCACGTGCCCTTAAAATACCATATGACTAACTCGCAACGCGCCACTGTCTTTAGACTGGGTTTTTCCTGGTCAGTGGCGGAATTGCTTTCTAAAACTGGAAAATAACACCAGGGAACTTTTGCGCTGGAACACGCCTCCTCTTTTCGCCGAACCGCCCCCCGCGAGCGCAAGTTCATTCCCTAATTTACCGACGTGCGTCTGTGGAGGGAAAAGTCCCCTGTGCGCGGGTGCAAAATAGGAATGATACATGCGTCGGTGTACAAAATCAATTGTGCTGGGTGCAAGATAGGGCCCATTGTGTTTTTTGCCTCGTTTGCATGCCTGTAACTCAAGAAGTATTAAAGATATCTTAAAGGGATAGTTTACCCAAAAAGGAAAATTATGTAATTAATTACTCACCCTAATGTCATTCCAAACCCTTAAATCCTTTGTTCATCTTCGAAACATAAATTAAGATATTTTTGATGAAATCCGATGGCTCAGGGTGGGCTCCATTGACAGCTTTTTTTAACACGTTGAAGGCCCAGAAAGGTAGGAAAGACATTGTTAAAATAGTCCATGTGACTACAGTGGTTCAACCTTAGTTTTATGAAGCGACAAGAATACTTTTTTGTGCAGCAAAAAGGTAAATAACGACTTTATTCAACAATTTCTTCTCTTCCGTATCAGTCTCCGACACGCGTTCACGAGAGCACCACGACGCATGTGTGTGGTGATGATGTTGCAGGAGCTGGCGTTCTGACATATGACCAGGAAACGCAGGGCTGTTTACAAGCAGAGGAAGACGCACGCTCAACATAAAACAGTTCATAACTATGTCTGCAGATTTCGACACAGAGGATGAATTGTATTTTTTTGCACAACCTTACTTATTCGAACCAGAATATACAGAGAACGAACTAAAAGAGATAGAGGAGGCTGCAACACAACCACAGCCACACGCTTCTGAAAGACAGAGAGCAATGGAGAACTGGTGGTGTAGATGTCATCAGTGCCAAGCGATGCCTGCTGAACAGGAGAGTGTGTGCTGCATCAATTGTGATATTGTCATGCCACATCTTGAAAGTTTGGATAAGTCAGACTATGAGACGACACATGTATCACACGCATGCGTTGTGGTGCTCTCGTGAATGTGAGTCGGAGGCTGATACGGAAGAGAAATAAATAAAGTCGTTATTTTGTTGTTTTTTTGCCGCACAAAAAGTATTCTCGTCGCTTCATAAAATTAAGGTTGAACCACTGTGGTCGCATGGACTATTTTAACAATTTCCTACCTTTCTGGGCCTACAAAGTGTTAATCAAATAGCTGTCAATGTCTTACGGGTTTGGAACGACAGGAGGGCGAGTAATTAAAGACAGAATTTTAATTTTTGGGTGAACTATCCCTTCAATATCCTTTTAGATTCTGGTTCTTAACAAACTTTCCTTTTGGTATCTTCATTTTAAAGGCCCTTGATGGTTCGATCCCAGATATATGGAGATATTAATATGGCTCCATGAGTAAATAGGTCAACAGTACACATTTTGAGTGATCAAAAACCAAATGTGGGTCACTTTTGAAACAGCTGATACACTTTTGATACAGCTTCTTTTAAAGAGGAATATCAGACGAACAAATAATGTTAAAACTAGAAATGTATCTTGTTTTTTCTATCAGCTCATTTGCATAGAATGTCTGAGTGACATAAATATTATTTTTCTAAGGTTGTCATGCCTGTAACTCTAAAAGTATTAGAGATATCTTAATAAATCCTTCTACATTCTTAATAACCTTTTCTTTAGAAAACTTAATTTGTAAGGCCCTATATAGTTCAGTCCCATAGACATGGGGATCTTAAATCAACTCCATGTACAAGGTCTCAGAGAAGCAGCAGTCTGATGAATCACTTAGTTAAGGGGACCTATTATGCAAAATTCACTTTTATATATATATATATATATATATATTTTTACATATTTACATGTATGTGTCCGCAGTGGTGTACATAAAGACCCTATTGTGGTATAAATCCATCCACTCATCACATTAACATCACATTGGAACAGGCCCTGCCCACAACTGGTGGTAGAATCTGCCCTATTAGCTTAACTCCTCCCCTGAGTGAGCTGTACACAGTCCGCCATGTGTATCTCCTCGCCAGAGCATTTAAGAGCTGCATTTAAGCATTCTTTTTAAAGCTCCTTAAGTTATTCAATCAAGAGCAGTGAGTCCAGTAAGTGTTTTTTAGTTTTTCTTTTGTTGTTTGGTTCATATTAACAACGTACATCAGTAAGAACTGTATATTACGCTGCTGTCACTATCATACACAGATCTAATTTACACATGCAATTTCTTTCTCTGCTGTTTACGTTCACAGACATTACCGACTGTGTTTGTGTGAACTTTGTACGTTTTTGACATAACTACAGGGCTCCAGACTGCGACCAATTGGTCGCATTTTGCAACCATTTTTCCTGCCGGTGCGACCAAATATTTATTTAGGTCGCGCTGGCACGACCACAACGTCGTCGAGTACCGAATGCAAACAAAAGTAAAGCGTAACGAAAATGCGCTTCAATAATAAATCTTAAACAGCGCAGCTCCCCGAACTTGCCAGTCACGGGTCGATCTCGATCACGCGACACTGTTACTAGGAGATCCAGACTCTGGAGATCCAGTGAAGAAATCCATTGAATTCGCCTCAGAATTAATAACATCATCGCTGCGTGATCCAGTGAGAAACATTCTGATTTGGCGCAACGTTCTCTATTATAATAAACCATAGATATCAGATCAAACAGCACTGACGTGGAAACCAGGAGAAACACTTATAGAAGGCCTTCAGTCCACAAATCAGCAACATTCACCACGGATTAAGGCTAATGTATTAACTCTAACCATAACTATGGTATTGTGACAGAAATAGTCAAACGCTTACAAGTACTAAACATCTTTTTCCTGCACTTCAAAACTATAATATCATATATAAATGTTATGTTGAATGTGATGACCAACACATTTTTTTTTATCCTTCAAAGATTGCCCTAAAACAAAAAAAATTAAGATAGGAAAACTCTTATTTAAACATGTATTTAAAAATAAAAATACATTCAATTACCATTGTAAACAGTAGGATGCTTATTGGCTATTTTCACTTCCTACTATAAATTTTTTTTGTGTGTATGCTTTTTAATGAATATTAAGACATTATGAATGATAATAATTCAATTGTATCTACATGATTAATTTAATCTACACCCTAAATTAAGCATAGTTCTTTATTCTCAGCCCCAGTGCTACCCGATATTGTTTGTAGAACTCAGTGGCTCCCTCAAATGTTAGTCTGGAGCCTGTGAACTTAAAATAAAACTGCACATTGTAATATCTGTACGTTAAGTCTATTTATTATTAAAGAATTTGTCAGTATTACAGTTATTTTTGGGGAAATTTGAATAATTGCATTGCAAGCTGATTTAAGGTGTGCCCCTACATTTTCTGCTTGTGCTCCTAAAATTTTCAGTCACGGGCTACAGCGCTCCTAGTAAAAAAAGTTAGTCTGGAGCCCTGCTTATATATTTGAAAAATATACAAAAAAATCTGTGTATTTGACAGTTTAAGCGCAATAAGATACTAAAGAGAAATTAGTTTGATACTCACGGGATGCGCTGTGTCTACATGATTAAATTGTATCTACATGATTAAATTAATCATGTAGATACAATTGAATTATTATCATTCATAATGTCTTAATATTCATTAAAAAGCATACACACAAAAATTTCAGCATGCACTGGGACGGTTTGCAGCCGAGTGTGAAGCGGCTGGGATGAGAATCAGCACCTCCAAATCCGAGGCCATGGTCCTCAGTCGGAAAAGGGTGGCTTGCTCACTTCAGGTTGGTGGAGAGTTCCTGCCTCAAGTGGAGGAGTTCAAGTATCTTGGGGTCTTGTTCGCGAGTGAGGGAAGGATGGAACGGGAGATTGACAGACGGATCGGTGCAGCTTCCGCAGTAATGTGGTCGATGTACCGGTCTGTCGTGGTGAAGGCTCAGCTCTCGATTTACCGGTCAATCTACGTTCCTACTCTCACCTATGGTCATGAGCTTTGGGTCATGACCGAAAGAACAAGATCCCGGATACAGGCGGCCGAAATGAGCTTTCTCCGCAGAGTGTCTGGGCGATCCCTTAGAGATAGGGTGAGGAGCTCGGTCACTCGGGAGGAGCTCAGAGTAGAGCCGCTGCTTCTCCACATCGAGAGGGGTCAGCTGAGGTGGCTCGGGCATCTGATCCGGATGCCTCCTGAACGCCTTCCTGGGAAGGTGTTCCGGGCACGTCCCACCGGGATGAGACCCCGAGGAAGACCTAGGACACGCTGGAGAGACTATGTCTCCCGGCTGGCCTGGGAACGCCTCGGTGTCCCCCCCGGAAGAGCTGGAGGAAGTGTCTAGGGAAAGGGAAGTCTGGGTGTCTCTGCTTAGACTGCTGCCCCCGCGACCCCGGCCCCGGATAAGCGGAAGAAGATGGATGGATGGATGGATGGATGGATGGAAGGGATGCGCTGTCTGACAGCCAGCTTTCTGTGCGTTTGCTTTGGATGTGAACGCTCAGAAAACCATACATCAGAAGTTTAGACAGATATGGCTTTAAAACGCATGCAGATAATAAACTTTCATGATGATGAAGAACTGCACTGTCATGTAAACATGACCGCGATAGAGATGATAATAAAAACTAATCAGATGTTTTGTTAGTTTCTGGCAGAGCTATAAAGGCTCCGCCCTATTTTTGGATAGGGGGTGGAGGGCAGCAGCAGCTCATTTGCATTTAAAGATACATGCTTTAAAACTGCATGTTTTTGCTAAAACTTTCATGTTTTTGCATGCTATAATAAATTATTTGTTGGGTGTTTTTAACTTAAACTTCACAGATACATTCTGGGGACACCTGAGACTTGTATTGCATCTCGTAAAATCTTTTGAAAAAGACTTTTGGAAAATGGGAAGATGAAAGAAGGAGAAGCTTTTATTTATTTTTTAATGAAGTCTTGTGTTGTACTCCTGAGGGTAAAAAAACAAATCCAATGTTTTGTAGTAAGGAACCACTAGTCCAGTAGACCAACACTGGACTGAATCTGAAGTCCTCAAGCTTAAATAACTGGGATGTATTTTGTATTTTTATAAATGTATTTTATGTTTCGTAAAATGTGTTTTTATTTATATAATTTAATTAATAAGCAAGAACTTAGGCTCTTTGCATCCAAGGAAACCATTTCAGAGAATACTGAAACAGAAATACAAAACAGTCATCCATGATACGTCTGTGGCTGGACACTGGACGTGGTAGACAAATATTAAAGCTGATCACATTCAATGAACTACTATTATTAAAAAAAAAAAACTTTTACATTCAGTGGCAGCCCTCATTTAAAACATTAACCACATCACTGAGGTGAAAGTGCCAGTAAAAAAACAAGGAGGACACAGGGTAGTCAACTCTAACGCCCCATTACCTACACCGACCACAAAGCAGCTTGTTTTATGAAGCAGACAATCACAGGTGGATGGACAGAGCCTCTTGCCTTTACCTAAATAGCAGCCCTCGAAAGGGATCAAGAGACCTGTGTTCCATCAGTTTAATATCCCCAGCATCAGCGCCCGCCAAGCAGACACCAGCTATGGGCCAAGACAAACATATGGGATTCAGCTGAAGGGGTCCAGTTTTCTAAGACGGCACTCCAGTCTCAACCTCTTAAGGAGCCGGTCTGAATGTGCTTTATTTAAAAAAGAGGTACTGCCACTTTCAAAAAAGCATGGATTCAGCCGACACACTGCTACCTTTCACCCGCCATGTTGTTTAAAGGTGTGTTTGGTTTAGAAATGTGTGTAAACCTTCGTCATCATTACCTGCCATTTTCATCCCTCCTTAAAAAGGAACTTTTAAAAAGTTACACCAGTTAATTTCTTTCGCCGGAAAAAAAAAAAGACGAGAAAAATGTAAAAGTCATCCAAGCCAGAGAGGAAAAGAGGAATCTCTGTATTTCGAGGAAGGAAAATCTAAATAAACGGAGTGAAGCAAAATTATTTTACGTGTACTTAGAAAAATGAACATAATAATCACATTTGATTTACACTATACTTTTTAGTACTTTTTCTTTTTTCCACTATCTACCCCCATGGTACTCATTATGGGTCATTACATAACATGATTGGTTATTGAATATTGAATAACTTACAAGACATTTGAATGCCAAAATGTATACTGTATGTGTCAGAGTTGTGTTCTGTTGAGTTTGTTTTCATTGGACTTGTCTACCTGTCTTCATGTCACGTGTCATCATCATCATCTGCATCACCTGTGTTCTGTTAATCAGTTCATCTGTGTTTGTATTTATTTCCCTTCTGTTCAGTCAGTCTTTGTCTGTTCTATGTTGTATTTGGTGTGTGTGAACCTTCTGCCTGTCTGTACCATATTGTAAAGTTGCTTTACAAAGAGAATTGCCTCACAAAATTCCAGTGAGCAAAGGAAACAGTGGCAAAGAAAACAGGTGCTCAAACTATGAAGGAAAGGAAGGAAAAAGAACACAAACACATCAATATGTCAGCTTACAATTTCCGGTCACCTAAAAATGAAAATTAGCCCATAATTTCCTCACCCTCAAGTCATCCTAGGTTTATGACATAATACTTTCAGACGAATACAATCAGAGTTGTGTAAAAAAATGCTCTGGCTCTTCCAAGCTTAATAATGGCAGTGAATGGCCATTTCTATTTTGAAGTCCATAAAAGTGCATCTATCCATAATAAAAGTGGTCCACACGGCTCCCGGGGTTAATAAAGGTGATGCGTTTGTGTAAGAAAAAAATTCATATTTAACATGTTACAAAGTAAAATTCTAGCTTCCGGCCTAAAAAAATTCAAAAGGAATAGTAGGCTATGTGATGTCATTTTAAATCCATTTTGAAAAAAACACATGATAATCAAATCAGTATCATTCATTTATTTTTGTCTCACTTGCGACTCACTAGATCCCTATTGAGCTATTAACACCAGGCGCGATGAATCACAGCATTGACAAAGCAAGATTTATTTCTCGACCAATGTGTCGATTTTCCCCCGTCGCCCTGCGATGAAACGAGCCGTCCAATTAGATTTGAGCCTACCCGAGCCGCTGCTATTATTGCACAAAGTGTGAGAGAGAGTGGTGTGTAAGCACTGAAGTGATGAGTCCCAGCTTAGGACCCAAGCAATCGGATTGGTTCAAAGCTCGTTTTATGGGTAATCGCTTTAGTGCCTGGTTACAAATCAGATATCACTTTATTATACAAGTCGTTTGAACTACATTATAACGACCATTTATGTATTTGTACTTTTCATTAATTTGTATTTTATATGTTTCATATACTAGTGTATAACCGAAGCTAAAGATTGTGAAATTTAAAATTTCTTGTTCTTAGTGTTTTTTTAGTAAACTTAGATAGTAGCATACAGCTATCAGAAATTATTAAAGATAAAGTTTTTTTCAACCATTTACAATATTTATCGATAAACAATTCGATAACAAATATGATACAAGCATAATTCTGTTTAAGAATTAATTATGACATGACATGCTTGTAATTAAAAAAATATATATATTATGCCTTATTTCTTAATAACATTAACAGATTGTTAGATTAATTCAAATGTGATTGATCACATTAAAGGGATACTTCACCGATTAGCATTAAGCTTTGTATCAGTAGAAACCCGGTAGTATTTTCGAATGACCGTGCTTCCCTCCCTCATGTCCCCCTGAGATGAGAGATTTCTGTATTGTGTGTCTGGAAAATGTTTTTTGTCATTTAGCGTCATCGGAGGCTTTTTTGACCAGAGGCTAGAGACTACAGCCAGTACAGCCATCGCTAGGAGCTAGTTTCACATGTTTTTAACCCGCCCATAGGGCTGTATACCTGTACAAGCCACAAAACAGCGAGGAACATTTGCGGATGGAGGAACAAGAGGCGGCCGGAGCAGCTGCTGCAGCAGAGGTGCAAGTATTTCTTTTTTAATTAATTTATCAACTAAATCGTCACGGAGACTCACGATAAAACGATGGCTTTTCAGTTTCGAGTCAATTAGCCTAGTTGTATCATTTCTTCCGAAACTGCCCTCTATAACCGGTAGGCGTGGCTTGGGAGTGGCCTCGTAGGGAAAGTGCATTCTGGGAGTTGTTCTCTTTCATCCACATTAGCCAAAAATACATTTTATGGCTTTTCTCAGTCTAGAAGGCACCAACTTCTAAAATAATTTCACATTTCTACTAAATAAATGATCCAATTCAAATACATATTCATCTTTCCAGCGGTGAAATATCCCTTTAAGAATCGCGAGAACAGCTTAAGATCATGCATATTACTGGGGTCCTAAGCTGGGACTCATCACTTCGCTGGGAATCAACACTTCACCACACCGGAAGAAAGAAGATAATGGATGTTGCTGAGTGTTATCATTTGTGTCTGAGAACAGATTTATTATTACGTTCTTAGTGTTATTATCAGTTATCAGATTGTTATTATCATTTTCTATCATTATGTGATCTGAAGAGCTTTAAACAGCGTACATGGCGCTGTTCTCTTACGAGAGGTTCTCTCGTACTACGTAATTGCATTACGCAATGGGTAAAGTCATCTTTGCTCGAGATATGAAGCCAAAAATGTATCCTAAGTTTTGTACATATTGTCAACGCAGTGTAGCAGCAGGCAGACCTAAAGAAGGCTGTCTAGGCTCAGGGGCTGCTTAACTGATTTTTCATCTCTTCAGCGAGCTCTACACATCGCTGGACTCAGAGAGAAGCCGCCGCCGTTGAATCAAGCGACCAGCAAGCCTAGGAAAGCGTCAAAGGAAGCCGGCCGTCTTCGCCGCCTTCAGCCATCTGTGCCTGCAATGCTATCCGGCGACAAGTATCCTTTTATATCCTCTCTGTGTGTTCGCCGCTGCGACTCACGTGTCTGAAAGAGCACGAGGCGTTTGTTGCAAAATGCCTCATTTTTCCTGTGGTTCTTGCAGAGCCGCGCTCAGCGATGGAGACCGTCATGTGATCTGTGCTCTCTACCTGGGCCGAGACCATGCAGCCCTCGCCCTGTCTTCGGGAGGCTGCATCCACTGCGAAGAACTGCCAATGTCGACCCTGCGGGCTCGACTACCTGTAATCGACGCCCAAGCTGTCGCTCCGCCTCTCTCCAGTGGCCCGAGTAAGAAGAAATGCCGCGCCCAGAGACCACCGGAGCCCGAACGCATGCCGGAACTC
>JARPMJ010006317.1:0-53804 GCA_033366665.1 Phoxinus dragarum
CCCTGCCGGTTCGTCGTTTCAGGGTGCCGAGGTGCCTGCTTTTTCCAATGATCCTCCGAGGAGGGTCGTTGGAACTAAGATAGAGGCAGGCAAGATCTGAGGACTGTCGTTATCTCTCATAAAACTTAGACAAGAAGTCCTGACGCTGAGGCTATCAGGCTTCTGAAGGTTCCCCCGGGGCAGGGACGGTTTTGAGAAATCGTTTCTCCTCGGCGACCTCTGGGGTGCGACTCTTTGAGGAGAGTCGCAGCGCTGCCAGTTCGGTTGTTCCCTGCCGGTCCTCCGTTCAGGGCACCGAGGTGTCAGCGTCCCCAAACGATCCTCCGGGGAGGGTCGTAGAACGGTCAGTTCGGTTGTTCCCTGCCGGTTCGCCGCTTCAGGGCACTGAAGTGACTGTTCAACCAAATCCAGAGGCCAGTCTCGAGAGACTGGTGCCCTTAGCAGAATTTCTGGCAGCGTGGAAACTACTGCCACATATTTCTCAGTGGGTCCTGCACACTATAGAAAAGGGTTCGGAATTCTCGTCCGCCCAGATTTTTAGGGGTCCTCCCCACAGTGGTGGACCTCGAGCAGGCTCTGGTTATGGAGCAGGAAGTGCTGACACTTTTGCAAAAAGGAGCTATAGAAGGGGTTCCTCCTCCCAGCAGACAGTCAGGGTTTTACAGCCGCTACTTCATTGTTCTGAAAGAGGATGAAGGGTTGCGTCCTATTCTAGACCTGCGTCTATTAAACAGCAGGTTTCAGAATCTCATGTTCATAGTACGCTTACGCTAATATGATTGTGTCACAGATTCAGCCCGAGGGCTGGTCTGTCACAATAGACTTGAAGGACGTTTATCTATCCATCCTCATCACAGGAGGTTCCTGAGGTTTGCTTTCGGGGGCGAAGCATACCAGTATCGGGTTCTTCTATTCGGGCTAGGTTTATCACCCCACACCTTTACAATATGCGTGGATGCAGCTCTGGCTCTTCTGGGACTCCAGCGCATTTGCGTATTATACTATCGACGATTGGTTGATCCTAACTCAATTTGAGCAGATGGCAGTTCGGCATCGAGATGTCGTTCTGTCTCATTTAAAGATGTTGGGGTTGCGACTCAACGCCAAGAAGAGTGTGCTCCTCCCAGCTCAGAGGACCATTTTTCCAGGTGTTATATAGGATTCGCTGTAAAGGGGGTAAAACTAGGCCAGTCACTCACTGTGGAACAGTTTCAGACTGTTGGGTCTCATGGCAGCTGCGTCCAACGTAATTACTTTTGGCCTTCTGTACATGAGACCCCTGCAGTGTTGGCTCCAGGACCAAGGGGTTTCTCCGAGGGGAAATCCATTTTTGCATGATCAAGGTCACGCGGCTATGCCTACGTGCCTCGGTCATGTGAAAGAACCTTGGTTCCTCGCCCTGGCCCAGTGTTGGGGGCTTCTTGTCGACGCTCATGCTATCGACGGATGCTTCCCTCACAAGTGGGGGGGTGATCATGAGTGGTCACTCGGCGAAGGGTCTTTGGCAGGACCATCTCCTTTTGGCACATAATTGGCTAGAAGTGATGGCGGTATTCCTAGAATCTCAATACTTCCTGTCAGAACCGAGAGGTCACCATGTGCCTGATCCTTCTGGACAGCACACTGATGGTCTCGTATATCAGAGCAGATATCCTGTTGAGGCAGGGGCTGAGGCCCCGGAGAATGGAGACTTCACCCCGAGGTGGTGGAGCTTCTTTGGGAGAACTTCGGTTTAAAACTTTGCCTTTGTGGTTATCCCTGACGCATCCAGCTCCGCTTGGACTGGATGCGATGTATTAGGTGTGGTCGAGGCTACACCTGTACGCATTTCCCGATATCTTTGCTCCCGGGAGTACCCTCATCTGGATTCATGGATGCTGTGGGCTCGGCCTCTGAGGGGGCCCCAGCTCATAGATTCAGGTCTCTCGACTGAGGTCGTGGAGACCATACTCCAGTCTAGAGCTCCCTCCACGAGAAGACTGAATATGCATTGAAATGTAAACTGTTCTCTGCCAGGTGCGGAGAACACCTTCTGAATCTTGCTATCTGCCCTATGGTACAGTACTTGATTTCTGCAATGAATGTTTCTTTGCTGGGTTATCTCTGAGGAGAGATCCTTATTTCATCTTCTCCGTGGTACATGAGGCTGAGGCCTGCACGTACTTTGGATTTGCACCTGGTATGGCGGTAGTCTTTCTTCACCCCAGGCCGGGTTGTATTCCTAGGGTCCCTACTCAATTTGCGGGTCAATTGTGCTGCAGGTCTCCTGTCCTCCACCTTAATCAGGAAAAGCTAAAGACAGATATTGAGCAAGCGAGTAGTTGAGGCTATCTCACTTGCTTATGTATCGGCTGGACAGCCTTCACCTTTGGCTGTCCGGGCCCACTCTACTAGGAGTATGGCTGCCTCTGGGCTTTAATTTCAGGAGTTTCTCTCCACGACATCTGTAATGCGGCAGGCTGGTCCTTACCGCATACATTTGTCCATTTTTATGACTTGGACCTAGACTCCACTCCAGGGTCTAGGGGGCTTGTTTCGTAGTATGCGCACAGTCTTCATACACAACAGGCATTTGTCATATGGCGTCGTGGGTATAGGGTTCCCACCGCGTCTCAACGCAGCTCGAGTTCCCTTGAAAGGGAACGTCTCAGGTTACGTATGTAACCCTGGTTCCCTGAGAGGGAACGAGACGCTGCGTTGCTTTGCCATACTCCCTGCATACCTGTGATCATCTTGCTTCAGGCTTTTCAAAGCTAGTGATTCTCTGATCGCGGGAGTGCTTTATAGCTTCCTGGTCGGTGACGTCACCCGCCCATGACGTCTCCCGTTTCCATTGGATTGATTACACATGTGCTTCATGATACAATCACGCAAGGCGTTCCCACCGCGTCTCAACGCAGCGTCTCGTTCCCTCTCAGGGAACCAGGGTTACATACGTAACCTGAGACGTTTTCAGGCATAGTGCAAACATGCAATATTGCAGAAAGCTAATATCGGTGTAATCTTTGCGAGGTCTCACCCACAACGCAAAACTTTGTGTTGGGGTGATCCAGGCATAGCTTCACTAAAAGAAAATACTACGGAAACCATTTTCAAACTGTAATTATACCATATTTTATTTATTTATATTATGGTTTCGCATTGATTTAAAGTTTTGTTTGTTTGTTATTAACTAATACCTTTATTATTTTAACTAACACTTCAACATCCAGCGCAGAATTAAAGAGATGAATGAGCTAAGGACGTTCTCTGACCCCAAAATAAACAGATAATGGAGTGCTCACGATCCTTAATATACAGTTAGTATGTGTGTTAATAGTTGTGCCTAAATATTTAGTGATGCATAGTTCCACACTCTTGTAAAACTTATGGACTAACTTTAAAACACCCGTATAAGATTCAAAATAATTTATATTTATATAATAAATACACAAAAGTATGCAAATTATGGTTTTATTACTTCACTGTCTCACATTTTGTATGTTGGACCGCATGTGTTTTAGGTGAAACGCTTCTTTGAGAGCCCTCAACATTCAGTGTTTATAGGAATAAATGACCATTAAGAATTTAAGTGATATTTGTTTAGCGCATCTTTCCCTCTATCTACGATGTGGAACCACACAAAGTATAAACACGAAAAGTAAGCGCGTGCTGTTTTACACTTAAACTATTACAACAGAATCACATCTGACTATTGCGCTGAGAGATGCATATTCATTAAAGCTTGAGGCTGTTAAACAAATACAGAAAACACACCTGTTATCAGTTTTGAATGTTTGTAATTTAAATTTTATATTCTAGTCTATTACGCCGTTTACATCTTGTTTGTTTTTGTTTTTGTACAGAACTATAGCCTATGAGCATGGTCAAACGTATAGGAATTTATTAAAAACATAGCATAAAGAGAAATGACGTTAAATGACGGTCCTTCTACATGAGTGTGTTTAGAGACTAAACAAATCATATTTCTTTTAGAACATCCTTCTGCTATGTCTACGAAACATCGACATGAAAGACGAGTATTGCTGTTACCTATAACACTATTACACTTCAAACTCGGCTAACTATTACACTTAAGATACACAGTTATTTTGTGTATGTCTCCAAACAACAGTTAAGCTAATGAGTTACAGTTGATAAGTGCTATTTTTACGGTAAATGTGGCATGATTCCTTTTTATTCTGGCCCAACCGATACTTTGACACCAGAGTTTAAGGGTGCTTTCACACCTGCCTTGTTTAGTTCGGTTGAATCGCACTAGAGTTCGTTTTCCGAATTGGTGCGGTTCGTTTGGGCAGGTGAGAATGCAGCAATCGCACTCGGGTGCGCACCAAAGCGGACCAAACAAGCGTACCGAGACCTCCTAGGAGAGGTGGTCTCGGTACGCTTTCAAACGAACTCTGGAGCGGTTCGTTTGTGGTGAGAACGTGATCCGACCTCGAACAGACCCAACTGTCAGAGAACTGTACATTTTTGGACTAAACCAGCTGCCGTAGTCAGCCGCGCTATGCATTATGGGATGAGGAATAATGTTTGTTGACATTTTGCACTAACATGGCAGCTCGCGGACAAACGTGGAGTTCTGAGGAGGTGCGGAGCCTCATAGAAATATGGTCTGATGACCATATTAGCTCCCAACTCTCCAAAACCCACAAAAACAGTGAGATATTTGCTTTGTTTAGTAAACAGCTCAGGGAAAGGGGGTTTCAGAGATCTGTGGAGCAGTGCAGGGTTAAGGCAAAAAAACTTCGCCAGCAGTTCATCAAAGTGAGGGATGCACTTAACAAAACAGGCAGCTCGGGTAAGGAGAAAGAGAAGTTCCCCTGGTACGATGACCTCGACAAAATACTTGGGACAAAGCCTGACGTTGATCCGGTGGATGTTGTTGAGTCCCATGATAGTCCAACATTGCCATCGTCAGATTCCAATGCTACTGATGCTAGCACAGTTGACCAGGCTACCCGCATCTGATACGGAGATTGACGGTGAGTTTATTTACTTTTTGCACTTGCCAATACCAACCACTTTTTTTCAGAAGTTATGGTGTAACTTTAGACATAGATAGTGGTATAGTGGAAACTTCTCATTAACCAAAAGCAGCTACATAAACCTGTTGCTTGTTTTCATGTTATATTTTCTTCGTTATCCACACACACACACACACACACACACTGCATTTTGTACATTGTAACATGTATTGAAATATATTTTTTGTCTGTATTAATCAAAATTGTGTATTTCAATAAACAGTGGGAGATTCAAGCAGCATATCCTGTGATGCAGATGACACAAACACCGTTGCTAATGCAGGACTCTCTGTTGAATCAAGCACAGAGAGCAGTGTCAATGAAGAAGGCATCAGAGGAGGAAGACTGCCCATTCCTGGAGCCAAGGCTCGAAAAAGAAAAAGAAAGGCTTGCCAAGCTGATGATGGAATCCAGGCATATATGATGGACAACAGAAGGATGCTGGATGAATTGCATAGAGCTGAACAGACTCAGGTGGCTCAAGAGGCTTCCAGTTTTGAGAGAATACTTAAGGCACAACAGGAGGCTGAGGAGAGAAGATTCATGATGATGCACGCACAGCAACAGGCCACTAACCAGATGTTTCTGAATCTAATGGGTACTATTGCAAGTGCGTTGAATCCTGATCAGCATCAACCTCATTCCACAAATATGCCAGCCTGGAACATGACACCCCCACCAACATCAATCCCTAGTCCTTGGTCCCAGCCATTTAATCCAAACCAGCTGCCTGTGATTCGTCCGCATCAGCACCGGCAATCAGAATCTCCATCCATCCAAGATGAACATCCTAGCACTTCATCCATTATACATGACATTAATAGTACGCACTACTACAACATGTAGTTTTTCCCCTTTTTTTGGTGTGTAGGCCTTAAATGTACACAACCAGTATTTGTGTTTTTGGAATTGCTAGGCAAAAGGTAATGTTTTCTGTTTAGTGTTCAGTATCTTTCAGCATAAATGACTACTTTGTGTGCATTTACATGTCCCAGAAATATGCTACCTCATTTTTCTTTTTTTTACTTTTGGAATACACAAAAATATATAAAGGATAGGTTTCTTCAAATATATAGGTTAAAGCTTTTTTTGTTTTGTTATGATTGCAAGCAATCTACCTAAAAAAATGCACAGCATCATAAGTTAATTTTTGAATTGTATTGTTTTTGTAGCCATCAGTGCTGGCTACATTTGTCTGAAGTTAAACAGGCAATGTTCATGTTAAGATGTTGACAACTGTGGTTGTGTGCATTTACATGTCCCAGAAATATGCTACCTCATTTTAATTTTGTAATTTTTTTTAACTTCTGGAATACACAAAAAATATATAGGTTTCTTCGAATATATAGCTTAAAGCTTTTTTTGTTTTGTTATGATTGCAAGCAATCTACCTAAAAAAAATGCACAGCATCATATGTTAATTTTTGAATTGTATTGTTTTTGTAGCCATCAGTGCTGGCTACATTTGTCTGAAGTTAAACAGGCAATGTTGATGTTAAGATGTTGACAACTGTGGTTGTGTGTTTACAAGTATAACATGTGTAACATGTACAAGTGTTTGCAGGCAGTTGAATGACTAGCAGGAAGCACAAACCTAGACCACCACTTATGCACTTTAAAAATGGCATTGTGCATTTAGCTTACTGTGTTAATGTGTGAGTTCAGGCTTCAAATCACATGTAATATGTTACCTAATTTTCAAGGTTTTCTCATCATTCAAAGAAAGAGTAGAACCTATTTTTGCTTTTAGTAAAACATTTTTTTTTATTGTAGAAATGGAGAAAAAGAATGTTTATTCAGATGTCAACTTTACATTTGTTACTAATTAAGCAGGAAATAAAACAGTATTTCAAAGCAAAAAGTGTTTCTATACTAGCACATGAATAAGTGAAGATAAACAAGGGAGAGAACACACCTTAACTATTTGACATACTGAATACTAAATGCAGAGTATTTGCAGTTGTTGGCCATTCACATTGTAGCGAAGTAGCTACACAATGCATTTCTAATGTCGTGTTGCTGCTGTGCGTGTCCCAGGTCATCATGTACAGGTCCTTCTTCCTCTGCAGCGGTTTCTCCCTCCGCAACGGTTTCTCCCTCCAGAAATTTCTCTTTCTGTATCTCACAGAAATTATGCAGCACACAGCAAGCAGACACAATGCGGCTTACAAAAGTTATGTGGGTCTCATTTTCTTTAAGAAGGCAACGCCAGCGTCCTTTGAGGCACCCAAAGGCACGCTCTACGGTCATACGTGCTTGGCTCAATCTGTGGTTAAAGTTGAGCTGCTGTGGTGTTACTGCTCCTCCCTCTGGGTAAGCTTTCATGAGCCAAGTTAGTAGAGGGTAAGCCGAATCACCCAAAAGAAAGAGAGGCACGTCGACCCCGTCAAACGTTTCAGACCAATGAGGTAAAAGAGTGCCTGCACTACCACGCTCATACAATGATGAGAGGGAGAAAACACGAGCATCATGTATCTTGCCTGCTCGTCCAACATTAATGTCCCAAAATCTCATTCTATGGTCCACCACACCTTGCAAAATGATGGAATAGTCTCCCTTCCGGTTGTAATAACAAGATGAGTTGTTAGGTGGAGCTCTGATCTTGATATGGGTTCCATCTATCGCACCTGCCACCTGAGGGAATCTCCATTGGTCACGAAAACCCTGTATTATCTGCCTGAACTTTGCTGCAGAGGGATGCTTGATGTACAGAGGCTTCATTACAACATTTATGGCAGTCACAACCTCTTGGGTGACAGTGCAACATGTTGATAACCCAACACCAAACAGTTGTGAGATAGATCTGTACTCCAGGTTTGTGGATAACCTCCAAATACAAATTGCAACACGAGCCTCTACAGAAACAGCCTGTCTGTATTTAGTGTTCTGTCTTGTCAGCCAGGCCCGGAGAGTGTCACACAGTAGTTTGAAACTGCTTTTTCCCATTCTGAAGTTTTTCAGCCAATCATCATCTGTCCAGGTGGCGTTTATGTGGGGCCACCAACTTTCATTACGTGGGTGTGTCCAAATGCTCCTGTGTTTAACAGAAATATGAAATTGGTCATCTAGTCAATATGATAACTTTCAGGAAAATAACTCTTGATTTAAATTATTATTATTATTATTATATGTAAACTGCGATCATAAATATTGTTAGCCGAACTAGAGCTATGTAGTTTTTGCTTTTAAGATTTTACACCTTTAATAATGTTTCTCACTTTGAATAAAAGGTACTTAATGCTATAACATGCCTGTAATCTTGACAGATAAAATGACTTTCCAGACCCAGTTCCCTCAAATTCAAGGACCCAACACAGCATAGTACGTTAATAATGTGTATAATGAGAACTTTTAGGCTTTACAGATGCTCACAGAAAACAATTTTAATCAATTTTAAAGAGAGAAAGGGCACAACATTACCTGATGGATCGTTGGTATTTTTTTTGGATGATGAGCATGCCACTGTTTAACAACATTAATGCACGCCTCCTCCTGAAGTGACTTGCGATGCTCCTTCGCCGCGTGCAGTGCATTAAAACATTCTGTTCAAGCCGCATCCTCGATTCATTGTGAAATGTAATTATTTGCCTAAAGTGGTGTAGACAAACTATGTAATATATTATGACCAGGGATACTATCAGCCCACGCAGTCGTCTCTCCATAGTCAAACGCTGTCTGCTGGATTTTACTCCTCTTTGTTTACTTCCGGGAGCTCTGAAATTTTCCCCGCACGTTAATTCTGACCAATCGAAGTGCAGTTACCTCTGGCCAACGAGTGATGTGGATGTTGTCACATGACTGCATTTTGGTTCGTTTCATCAACTCATCATCTGATTCGGACCAGAGCAATCAGTGTGGTGTGAAAAGGAACCAAAACGGATGAAAATGATACAAAGTATCATTTTTCGCCCTTAGTCCGGACCAAATGAACCGAACTACAGGTGTGAAAGCACCCTTAGGCATCGGTCTTTTAGGCCTGATCCAGAAAACAGACGCTGTGTTTTTACATCTTAATAATTGTTCTTCTTTTTATGAAAACATGTGGCAAGCAGTTTTTGGTCTCATCAGCAGAATATCGAATCTAACTATCAACAGTTATATGTGAAACGAGATCAGTCGCAGTTGGATTCTTGTTTATATTGGACATTGTTATTGAACAATAGTGTTAGTGTTCTTGGCCTCATCAAATCTAAACACAACTGACATCTTTGTTTGCATTTCTTCTGAAACACATCGTTTTGAAATTGTTTACCAATTTTTAACATCGTCATTGTTACATACACTTTGAAAAACAACTATGTTTTTCCTAGAACGTCGTCAGCTGATAGAAATTTCTTGCGTACGTCTATCTCACATCGATCGTATAGGTGTCGCCTGCACCGCCTAATCTACACCTAAAGAAAACATTTACAAGAGTTGCGAATGTGCGTTTGTACAGTATGTCAAAATTTATATAAAAAAAATAAAAAATGCCACGAAACAAAGACAAGAAAACATCTTTTGTAAGCGACCCTCAAAATCTTACTTTTGTCGCTTTGTTTGAAGAAAAACTTAAATCGGCAGGTCCTTAATAACTATTGAAGTCTATTAAACAGCCCTGAATTCGGCGATGACGTGTTTTTACGCAATATTTATATCGCGTTTTAATTTAAACTCACCACAATTGAATGCGATAAAGGTCTATAACTGAACTTTAACATCTTAATATTTGGTAAAAGTTGACTTAAAAATGGTAGGCTATTACACAATCTAAATAGCGTTTGAAATCATTTTTACAAAATTAAACACTTATCGCCCCAAAATAAAGTCATAAACTAGGATAATATACCATTTAAATGACTCGTGCGAATACCGTGGTTTAATGCTTATCAAGTGTTGTATCACGGCTAAATGTAGGAAACATAGTTTTCCTGACAAAGTGGGGGAGACAAAGGCAAATATTTTCTCTCAATCCAGTAATTACATTTTCATTAAAGATTGTGAGGGGGTGAATTGTTCGCAACAAGTTCCGTAAAAAACATTTAGAAAGTAAGGCTTTAAGTCAACTTTTACCAAATATTAAGATGTTAAAGTTCAGTTATAGACCTTTATCGCATTCAATTGTGGTGAGTTTAAATTAAAACGCGATATAAATATTGCGTAAAACACGTCATCGCCGAATTCAGGGCTGTTTAATAGACTTCAAAAGTTATTAAGCACCTGCCGATTTAAGTTTTTCTTCAAACAAAGCGACAAAAGTAAGATTTTGAGGGTCGCTTACAGAAAGATGTTTTCTTGTCTTTGTTTCGTGGCATTTTTTATTTTTTTTATATAAATTTTGACATACTGTACAAACGCACATTCGCAACTCTTGTAAATGTTTTCTTTAGGTGTAGATTAGGCGGTGCAGGCGACACCTATACGATCGATGTGAGATAGACGTACGCAAGAAATTTCTATCAGCTGACGACGTTCTAGGAAAAACATAGTTGTTTTTCAAAGTGTATGTAACAATGACGATGTTAAAAATTGGTAAACAATTTCAAAACGATGTGTTTCAGAAGAAATGCAAACAAAGATGTCAGTTGTGTTTAGATTTGATGAGGCCAAGAACACTAACACTATTGTTCAATAACAATGTCCAATATAAACAAGAATCCAACTGCGACTGATCTCGTTTCACATATAACTGTTGATAGTTAGATTCGATATTCTGCTGATGAGACCAAAAACTGCTTGCCACATGTTTTCATAAAAAGAAGAACAATTATTAAGATGTAAAAACACAGCGTCTGTTTTCTGGATCAGGCCTAAAAGACCGATGCCTAAAACTCTGGTGTCAAAGTATCGGTTGGGCCAGAATAAAAATGAATCATGCCACATTTACCGTAAAAATAGCACTTATCAACTGTAACTCATTAGCTTAACTGTTGTTTGGAGACATACACAAAATAACTGTGTATCTTAAGTGTAATAGTTAGCCGAGTTTGAAGTGTAATAGTGTTATAGGTAACAGCAATACTCGTCTTTCATGTCGATGTTTCGTAGACATAGCAGAAGGATGTTCTAAAAGAAATATGATTTGTTTAGTCTCTAAACACACTCATGTAGAAGGACCGTCATTTAACGTCATTTCTCTTTATGCTATGTTTTTAATAAATTCCTATACGTTTGACCATGCTCATAGGCTATAGTTCTGTACAAAAACAAAAACAAACAAGATGTAAACGGCGTAATAGACTAGAATATAAAATTTAAATTACAAACATTCAAAACTGATAACAGGTGTGTTTTCTGTATTTGTTTAACAGCCTCAAGCTTTAATGAATATGCATCTCTCAGCGCAATAGTCAGATGTGATTCTGTTGTAATAGTTTAAGTGTAAAACAGCACGCGCTTACTTTTCGTGTTTATACTTTGTGTGGTTCCACATCGTAGATAGAGGGAAAGATGCGCTAAACAAATATCACTTAAATTCTTAATGGTCATTTATTCCTATAAACACTGAATGTTGAGGGCTCTCAAAGAAACGTCTTCACCTAAAACACATACGGTCCAACATACAAAATGTGAGACAGTGAAGTAATAAAACCATAATTTGCATACTTTTGTGTATTTATTATATAAATATAAATTATTTTGAATCTTATACGGGTGTTTTAAAGTTAGTCCATAAGTTTTACAAGAGTGTGGAACTATGCATCACTAAATATTTAGGCACAACTATTAACACACATACTAACTGTATATTAAGGATCGTGAGCACTCCATTATCTGTTTATTTTGGGGTCAGAGAACGTCCTTAGCTCATTCATCTCTTTAATTCTGCGCTGGATGTTGAAGTGTTAGTTAAAATAATAAAGGTATTAGTTAATAACAAACAAACAAAACTTTAAATCAATGCGAAACCATAATATAAATAAATAAAATATGGTATAATTACAGTTTGAAAATGGTTTCCGTAGTATTTTCTTTTAGTGAAGCTATGCCTGGATCACCCCAACACAAAGTTTTGCGTTGTGGGTGAGACCTCGCAAAGATTACACCGATATTAGCTTTCTGCAATATTGCATGTTTGCACTATGCCTGAAAACGTCTCAGGTTACGTATGTAACCCTGGTTCCCTGAGAGGGAACGAGACGCTGCGTTGAGACGCGGTGGGAACGCCTTGCGTGATTGTATCATGAAGCACATGTGTAATCAATCCAATGGAAACGGGAGACGTCATGGGCGGGTGACGTCACCGACCAGGAAGCTATATAGCACTCCCGCGATCAGAGAATCACTAGCTTTGAAAAGCCTGAAGCAAGATGATCACAGGTATGCAGGGAGTATGGCAAAGCAACGCAGCGTCTCGTTCCCTCTCAGGGAACCAGGGTTACATACGTAACCTGAGACGTTCCCTTTCAAGGGAACTCGAGCTGCGTTGAGACGCGGTGGGAACCCTATACCCACGACGCCATATGACAAATGCCTGTTGTGTATGAAGACTGTGCGCATACTACGAAACAAGCCCCCTAGACCCTGGAGTGGAGTCTAGGTCCAAGTCATAAAAATGGACAAATGTATGCGGTAAGGACCAGCCTGCCGCATTACAGATGTCGTGGAGAGAAACTCCTGAAATTAAAGCCCAGAGGCAGCCATACTCCTAGTAGAGTGGGCCCGGACAGCCAAAGGTGAAGGCTGTCCAGCCGATACATAAGCAAGTGAGATAGCCTCAACTACTCGCTTGCTCAATATCTGTCTTTAGCTTTTCCTGATTAAGGTGGAGGACAGGAGACCTGCAGCACAATTGACCCGCAAATTGAGTAGGGACCTAGGAATACAACCCGGCCTGGGGTGAAGAAAGACTACCGCCATACCAGGTGCAAATCCAAAGTACGTGCAGGCCTCAGCCTCATGTACCACGGAGAAGATGAAATAAGGATCTCTCCTCAGAGATAACCCAGCAAAGAAACATTCATTGCAGAAATCAAGTACTGTACCATAGAGCAGATAGCAAGATTCAGAAGGTGTTCTCCGCACCTGGCAGAGAACAGTTTACATTTCAATGCATATTCAGTCTTCTCGTGGAGGGAGCTCTAGACTGGAGTATGGTCTCCACGACCTCAGTCGAGAGACCTGAATCTATGAGCTGGGCCCCCTCAGAGGCCGAGCCCACAGCATCCATGAATCCAGATGAGGGTACTCCCGGGAGCAAAGATATCGGGAAATGCGTACAGGTGTAGCCTCGACCACACCTAATACATCGCATCCAGTCCAAGCGGAGCTGGATGCGTCAGGGATAACCACAAAGGCAAAGTTTTAACCGAAGTTCTCCCAAAGAAGCTCCACCACCTCGGGGTGAAGTCTCCATTCTCCGGGCCTCAGCCCCTGCCTCAACAGGATATCTGCTCTGATATACGAGACCATCAGTGTGCTGTCCAGAAGGATCAGGCACATGGTGACCTTTCGGTTCTGACAGGAAGTATTGAGATTCTAGGAATACCGCCATCACTTCTAGCCAATTATGTGCCAAAAGGAGATGGTCCTGCCAAAGACCCTTCGCCGAGTGACCACTCATGATCACCCCCCACTTGTGAGGGAAGCATCCGTCGATAGCATGAGCGTCGACAAGAAGCCCCCAACACTGGGCCAGGGCGAGGAACCAAGGTTCTTTCACATGACCGAGGCACGTAGGCATAGCCGCGTGACCTTGATCATGCATAAATGGATTTCCCCTCGGAGAAACCCCTTGGTCCTGGAGCCAACACTGCAGGGGTCTCATGTACAGAAGGCCAAAAGTAATTACGTTGGACGCAGCTGCCATGAGACCCAACAGTCTGAAACTGTTCCACAGTGAGTGACTGGCCTAGTTTTAGGCCAGAATCCTATATAACACCTGGAAAAATGGTCCTCTGAGCTGGGAGGAGCACACTCTTCTTGGCGTTGAGTCGCAACCCCAACATCTTTAAATGAGACAGAACGACATCTCGATGCCGAACTGCCATCTGCTCAAATTGAGTTAGGATCAACCAATCGTCGATAGTATAATACGCAAATGCGCTGGAGTCCCAGAAGAGCCAGAGCTGCATCCACGCATATTGTAAAGGTGTGGGGTGATAAACCTAGCCCGAATAGAAGAACCCGATACTGGTATGCTTCGCCCCTGAAAGCAAACCTCAGGAACCTCCTGTGATGAGGATGGATAGATAAACGTCCTTCAAGTCTATTGTGACAGACCAGCCCTCGGGCTGAATCTGTGACACAATCATATTAGCGTAAGCATACTATGAACATGAGATTCTGAAACCTGCTGTTTAATAGACGCAGGTCTAGAATAGGACGCAACCCTTCATCCTCTTTCAGAACAATGAAGTAGCGGCTGTAAAACCCTGACTGTCTGCTGGGAGGAGGAACCCCTTCTATAGCTCCTTTTTGCAAAAGTGTCAGCACTTCCTGCTCCATAACCAGAGCCTGCTCGAGGTCCACCACTGTGGGGAGGACCCCTAGAAATCTGGGCGGACGAGAACCGAACTGAATTCCGAACCCTTTTCTATAGTGTGCAGGACCCACTGAGAAATATGTGGCAGTAGTTTCCACGCTGCCAGAAATTCTGCTAAGGGCACCAGTCTCTCGAGACTGGCCTCTGGATTTGGTTGAACAGTCACTTCAGTGCCCTGAAGCGGCGAACCGGCAGGGAACAACCGAACTGACCGTTCTACGACCCTCCCCGGAGGATCGTTTGGGGACGCTGACACCTCGGTGCCCTGAACGGAGGACCGGCAGGGAACAACCGAACTGGCAGCGCTGCGACCCTCCTCAGAGAGTCACACCCCAGAGGGCACCGAGGAGAAACGATTTCTCAAAACCGTTCCTGCCCCGGAAGAACCCTCAGAAGCCTGATAGCCTCAGCGTCAGGACTTCTTGTCTAAGTTTATTAGAGATAACGACAGTCCTCAGATCTTGCCTACCTCTAACTATCTTAGTTCCAACGACCCTCCTCGGAGGATCGTTTGGGGACGCTGACACCTCGGTGTCCTGAAACGGCGAACCGGCAGGAGAACCGAACTGGCAGCGTTGCGACCCTCCTCAGAGAGTCACACCCCAGAGGGCGCCGAGGAGAAACGATTTCTCAAAACCGTCCCTACCCCGGAGGGGACCACCCTCAGAAGCCTGCAGCCTCAGCGTCAGGGCTTCTTCTTCCAGCTATATTAGAGATAAAACAGTTCTCAGATCTTGCATATCTCTAACTGGCTAGACAGCGACCGCCACCCAGGTCCCTCTCGATTGTGGATGAGGCCGAATGGCGACGCTCTATTTTGCAGCACTTTATGCAGCGAGGAGCTTAGTAGGCTGAGACTGCTCCCGCCCAGCAGTCTCAGGAACATTAGATCGGTGAGAAAGACACCTCTGGAACGCCGCTGGATAGTTTATATCTTCATTTTGTTGAAAGCGAAGCGTTCAGAGAACAGACATAAATATATATTTTTTCCATACATCAGAAAAACTTATATCACTCCGTGGCCACCAGCAGGAAACAACCGAACTGGCAGCGCTGCGACCCTCCTCAGAGAGTCGCCCCCCAGAGGACGCCGAGGAGAAACGATTTCTCGAAACCGTCCCTCCCCCATATAGTTTATCTGTTGCGCGACGCAATTCTCGAATAGCGTCAGTGCTGACATCCTCACATTCATCCATGTCCTTATATAGTTTACCCACCAATGCTGCCTAATAATATTTATCTATTATTTATGATGGCTGGTGGATAACGTCGGGGTAATGATGACGCCGACTCGGGAGAGAGATAGCTAGTAAGCGTCTCTTTAACCCGAGGCACTGTCATACTATGATATTTAATACCCAAAACATTACTTTAGTAGAAGTTTTTGGGGATAAACACATAAAATAGAAACCGGTTTATTCCAAAATCTCAACTCCTCAGTGTGGAGATAGGGAAAAAACGGCAATCCCCGACGAGGAGGCTGAGATATAGAGATTTAATTATATTCTCACTCAGATAATGTTCAGCTGGCCAGAAAACATTTAACTAGGCAATCAGCACAAAATAAAACCTCCTTTTATAAGCTCCTCTTTATACAACAGAGTTATGAGCTGAATTATTCATTTATTCATTGACGCCCGTCTCAAACCTCGCTGTTAGATCCATTTGCGCGATCCCCGAGATGCACGTCGCCGCTGTGCCTCGGCAGCAGCGGGACTCGCGCCTCAGGGAGCGCGCGCAACCGAACCGTCCTCCTCGAAGGACGCCCGGCGGGAGTGAGTTGAAACAGACAACCTCTGCAATACTAAGTCAGTCCCCTCGAGAACTGACTGGGTAAGCAAAACTCCTAAACAAGCAACACAAAGCTGATGCGCGTCCCCACCCGAGATAAAACGAGGGTAAGGAACAACACAACGTTTTGAATTCTTGTTTCTCCATAATATCTAGATACTGAGACAAACAGACAATAAATAGACAAGGACAGTATTACACAGATCGCACTTGCTGAAGGCAACAAAGCTAGTGATTCTCTGATCGCGGGAGTGCTATATAGCTTCCTGGTCGGTGACGTCACCCGCCCATGACGTCTCCCGTTTCCATTGGATTGATTACACATGTGCTTCACGACGCAATCACGCAAGGCGTTCCCACCGCGTCTCAACGCAGCTCGAGTTCCCTTGAAAGGGAACTTAGAAACCAACATGCATTTCCAAAGGTCTGTCAAAAATAAATCATCTGGTTTAGTTGTATTTTAAAACGCTGCTTTTTCCTAAAAACATTGTGTCCATATTAAGTCCATATTTATCGGGGTGATATTTGTAGAAATAAGAAAAGTCAATTTATAAAACAAAAAGAACCAGTTAATGGTCTTGTGTCGGAACACAGCAGGTATGAAGATATGTTTGGTTCTTACTTTTTTCTAACTTTAAAGCTAGATTATCATTTGAAAAGTGTAATACAGTATTTGATTTTGGGTAAAATCTGGAAAACTACCCTACACATGCCTTGTTTTCACCCATTGTCCATCCTTAATGATGTCGTTGTGTTGAACTGTTTGGAGTATTGCAGTACCTATTTCTTTGCAAAACCTTGCATCAGACATATCATATCAGCAAGATTATCCTTTGAAAAAGTGTAATAGAAATGTATTACATTTTGGGGGAACGGTGGTGTCATTTAGCTTAATCTATGGTTTTAGGGAAATTACATATTCTCAGGAGACCCATTGACCCCTGAAGAAACGACTTCTAAAGACCGCTCACGTGTAGATTAACATGGTGGAAAAGTGCTGTTTTATAATTTACACATCTGAAAATTACCTGTGCCAATGATTTGACTTATCCTCGTAAGCAAAGAATTTCTTATCTGTATTTATACGGGACGGGTAAGTCCATGGAGGCTTCCATGTCGTTCCGCCATCTTGAAAAAAAAATACAATAGCAGAGAGGGCCAAAAAGCACTAGCCTACCTCAACGCGTTTCAAAAACACGTTTTGGTTCAGAGCCGGCTGACTGAAACCAGCTGATGCGGACAAGGAGATCAGTGAGAGGCAAATTTGAAAGGCTGCACTGCACGGTATAATGCAGGGTCATACTTATCCCGAGCCAGAGGAGAAGGTATCCTAGTAGCCAAAAAGCAAAAAAAAAAAATTTACACAATATTTCAAAGGAAACGTGACCGGTGAATTCAAAAGATAGCTTTTCCCAGGTGGAAAGAGATAATGAAGGGACGCTGCTTTCTTCTCGACAGGTAAGTCCATGTTTGTTTGTTTTTTTTTTGTTTTTTTTCTTCATTACTTGGTTGTGTAAGTCATTATTTAGTCAGCATACCAGTAGAACATGTATAGTTAAACTCGATGATGTGCTACTGGAAGACATGTTCATAGCTTCTTGGCTCATAGCGGCTAGCGCAGTTGCAACACGCATTTGAAAAGCGAGGCGCTAGAGAGCACTATTCGTTTAAATGCCAATTAGAATTTCACCGCTAGATGGGAGAAATTCCTACACAGCGTACCTTTAAGGACTATCTTGTATAGGGTCTTTAACCAAAATCCTACAAAATGGAGGAGGCCAAAGGGGCATGATTCCTGCTATAGTATCATGCGGCCAACAGACAAACTGTCGCATCAACAAATGCTAACATTTAAAAATTCAACATATATTTCACCCTGTGTGTTTCCACACTGATTGAGGATAATTCGGGAGACACAAGATAAGTAAAAATTTATATATTCATCTTATACGTGTAATAGATCATAGCTACCGTAGAAAAAGTAAGATCATGCTTTGAATTAAGACGAGTAAAATTTTATATTCGCTCAAGACAAACTTTACTCGTAGACCAGAGAGGCACATCTCTGAAAATATGTGGTGATTTTCTAAATTATACAACCTAATCTAAATAAGAGCAATGTAGAGTCCTGGGATTTCTTAAAAACATTGTGACAAACTTTGACAGCATGTGTCATGTCGCATGGACAAAAGTGCTGATTTCATATTTTTTTTATAAATCTAAGACGCCAAAGCACATAGTTTTTGCTTTAAAACATTTTTTATTTTGTTTTTGAAACAGACGCTGTTTAGTAAAAAATAATACCTTATGTTAAATTTAAGCAAAATCATTGATATCATACAGAAGTCTTCTAAGAAGATAAATAGAAGATACGATTTTAATAAAACTTTAAAGATTTGATCTAATTAAATTAAAGATCTAATTTAAACTTTTAAGATTATGCTTTTAAATGAATTTAGTATGAATAAAACTCTGGAAAGCAGACTAGCTTTACTGAGACATTGTGTTTATAGGTGTTCATGTGTTATCTGGTCTGTAACTGCCCCCGTCTCTGTGAGGGTCTGAAGCTTCGTTTCACCCTGCAGTTTATCACTGAAGAATCCGGGAGGGTTTTCTTTATGACAACTTAAACTATTTGCTTTTTGGATAGTTTTTAATCATTGCATAAAGAACTACTTCTTCAGCTCTATGAAAATATAAAGTGTTACATATATATATATATATATATTTTTTTTTTTTTTTTTTTTTTTTATTATTATTTATATATATATTCATTTAGCTAAAACTATGTTTCAATTGTTTGAATACATTAGTAACATATTTGTTATTATTCATTGAGTTATATACTTTATTTATTCATTTAAAAATAGAGATTAGTTAATTTATGGAACCAACTTAGTGTGTGTGCAAAACAGCTTAGAAATTATATTAAATTATTTTATTTTTTTTGAATTTTTTTTAAAATGCAGTTGTCTGTGATGACAGTGTTTAGGTGTAAGGGATAGAATCTGTTACAGTACAAAAATCATTATGGTTATATTGATGACATTTTTACTTTAGGTCACTGTTCAAACAAAATCATTACAGTAATCTTCTAAAAGATAAATAGATTATACATGGGGATCGTTCTGAGGCATCAACGATTCTAAATGTCTTAAGTGTTACTCTCTCTCTAAAGATAGGCCTATGTGGTCATTTTCTCACAGATACTTAAGGAATTATTTTATTACACAATGTGTGAGATGACTTGTGAGACCCATCAATTTCAAAGTTCTTTAAATGAACCCGATAAATAAAAAATATAGGCTACTTTAAGTTCAAGTTTTTCCATAGACGTAGAATATTTGTTTTTATTAATTCATTGAATTAAAACAATCTTTTTATTTTTAAAAGAGATCATTTAAACTTTTTATACTTGTACAATAAATTTAGCACTAACAAAATATTTCAAAAATGCTGATTGAATCTTTTCATATAAATGAGATTCAAGACGACAGTACAGTTTTTCAACAATCTAAAGTTTTTAAACAGACATTGCTTAATAACAATTATACTTTAGGGTCACCGTTAAAAAAAAAAAAAACATTACAGTAATCTGCTAACAGTTAAATAGATTATACGAATGTATTAACTTTAAAGATTTAATTTAAAAAATATTTTCATTTTTAAAAAGATCATATTTAAACTTTTTATACTTATACAATAAATTTTGCACTAACAAAATATTTGCAATGTCTCGTTCTGATCGCTGAACACACACACACACACACACACACACACACACACACACACACACACACACACACACACACACACACACACAAACACACACACACACACACACGCAACACACACACAACACACACACACACACATACTCCCCCTCTGACCCAGAGGCTGCACATACTCCCTCAGAGGCTGGCGTGAGAGAGAAACACTTCAGAAAACATTCAGGAAAAACATGAAATAGGGATGTATGGACGGCTATATGTTCAACTTTCTAAACATGTAAGATGATTTTTATCTAAGCCGGTTCAGTAGATTTTTAGTAAGATGTTTATTTTATTTTTCATTCATATCATTTAAATGAATGTTTTTTCAAATTTAGTAAGATTTTTATTTATAAGCACTTCATTTGTATAGCTTTTAAATATATATATTTTTTTGAATGTAGAAACTCTTTCACAGTGCTGGAATGCGCGCGGCTCCTTTACTGCTTTGACACACAGACATACATGAGGCGCGCTCCCTATGTTTTGAGACATTCTTGAATGACTGTATGAATGGGTTCACGATATTGTTTTACACAACTTGTTTACTGAATTCATAAACTTGTTTATCTCTATAAAAAGGTAAGATGATTTTATTTTTATCTTGACTGGTTCAGTAGATGTATATTTCATTTATTTTATATTTCATTTATATAATCTGCATGAATGTTTTTCAACTTTAGTAAGATGTTCATTTATATTTCATTTAAAACTTTAGTAAGTTATTTTATAATCATTCAACTTTTTGTGTTAGGTTTTAGTAAGATATTTATATTATACTTTTTATTTTATAGGCATTTATATTCTTTTAAAGAATGGTTTTTCAACTTTTGTGTGAGATACACTTTGCAGTTTTTCTCAGTTTCACAGTACAGCATTATCTGCAGTGTGAGATACACTTACATTGTGGGAGGGAGGGGGACCTGTGACATACATATACCGCATTCTTCAAACGATCAAAAACCATTCATCAAAAATAATTGGAAGACTTTAAAACCCAAACCTTATGTCAAAACACAAACACATATATTATACCCAAATTCAAAACTATGACATAGCCCAATTCAAAACCTTATGTCAAATTATAGCCGATTATTCAAAACCCTAACCTTCTGTCAAAACCATTCATCAAAAATAATTAAAAGTCCTTCTGTCAAAACCATGATATATAATAGGGAGGGCCACAAGGTCAAACTACATATCACTTGATCGATGGCTAGCTAGGTCACCGGGTCAAACCAACTGTCCAATTTACATGATCGCTTGAAAGCAGGTCAAAGGTCAACCCTTTGATCTCCTATACCGGAGGAAGCGGAAACCCCCCTAAGGTCAAAGGTTAGCCTTTGATCCCACATACCGGAAGGGGGCGGGGTGGGAAACCCCCCCTAAGGTCAAAGCCATTAATCACTTTGACACAAGTACCATCATAACACTACTACCCGGATTTCATAAAAAACATTGATGGTCGCATTGATCTTTTCATTTCCACTAATGTTAATTCAGACGTGTCAGCGTCAACAATTTGGGAGGTATGCAAAGCTTATTTACGCGGAGAGATCATTTCTTTCTCTGCCTTTCAGAAAAAAAACACTGATGAAAGGAGTATCTGTCACAGTGTCTGGTGGTTCCCTGGGTTTATCACTAGAGGTCCTCGTTTCCACGGTGTCATTCACGGTTAACTACATTTCCCAGCATTCTGTTCTGCCACTCACCTGATCACTGCACACAGCTGTTTCCCGTCACCTTGTTAGCTTTGTTTGTATATAACCCTGTCTGTGTTAATGTTTGTCATGGAGTCCTTGTCGTTTATCACACCACTTCTAAGGTCTGTTCTTTGTTTCTTGTTTTCTTGGATTGTTTATACGGATATTGACCCCTGCCTGGACTGTGTTTTGAGTACGGATTTCCCTTAATAAATACTATACTGCATCATTGGATCTTCTATGTCTCTGTGAGTGTGGATCGTGACAGAAGGACTCCATCAATGTCAAGATCCAGCAGTACGGGATTCCGTGTTCCCTCCCAGACTAATGGGAGGAAGGGTGCAACTTCGAGCGGGACTTCTCAAGTCAAGGAGGAGGCACCACGTATGAACATTTTTCAATGTTTCGCATTGTGGGCTCGGATGACTGAGGAAGCTTCACCGGCAAAGTCTCCTGCGGCCCTTTTCACCGGACCCAAGGACTCGTTTGAGGGAACCCGTCTGGCCAGATTTTCTGGGACCCGTGGAGGTCGTAGGGCAGGAGAGACTAGAGGTGAGCACCGACAGCATTCTCCATTGCGATCATTCTCTGACCATGGGCCGGTGATGTTCAGTCCCGAGCGTCCTTCCCCGCTGGTTTCGGTGGTTCCAGTTCCGGTGGTACCGAAACGGAGGAGGAGAAGGAAGACTTCCTCCGTGACTGCCCCGGTGGTCCCGAGTCCGGTGGTCCCGAGTCCAGTGGTCCCGAGTCCGGTGGTCCCGAGTCCGGTGGTCCCGGAGGTCGTCCCCGTGCATCCTGCTGTCATCCTGGAGGTCGTCCCCGTACAGCCCGCTGTCGTCCCAGAGGCCGTTCCTGTGCAGCCCGCTGTCGTCCCAGAGGCCGTGCCCGTGCAGCCCGCTGTCGTCCCCGTGCAGTCCGCTGTCATCCAGGAGGCCGTGCCCGTGCAGCCCGCTGTAGTCCCTGTGCAGTCCGCTGTCGTCCCGGAGGTCGTTCCCGTGCAGCCCGCTGTCGTCTCGGAACTGCCCACCATCAGTCCGGCCACAGCCAAGAGGGCAGTGTTCCTCTTTTACGCAGTAGCGGTTCTGCATGCATGGAGGAAGCACACGTCTGTCAAACCTGAGCTTCACGTCACGCCCGCCGAGCTTCACGTCACGCCCGCCGAGCCTGAGCTTCACGTCACGCCCGCCAAGCCTGAGCTGAGCGTCACGCCCGCCGAGCCTGAGCTGAGCGTCACGCCCCCCGAGCCTGTTCCTGAGCCGGTGGTGTCTGTTGCAGTTCCTGAGCCGGTGGTGTCTGTTGCAGTTCCTGAGCCGGTGGTGTCTGTTGCAGTTCCTGAGCCGGTGGTGTCTGTTGCAGTTCCTGAGCCGGTGGTGTCTGTTGCAGTTCCTGAGCCGGTGGTGTCTGTTGCAGTTCCTGAGCCGGTGGTGTCTGTTGCAGTTCCTGAGCCGGTGGTGTCTGTTGCAGTTCCTGAGCCGGTGGTGTCTGTTGCTGTTGCAGTTCCTGAGCCGGTGGTGTCTGTTGCTGTTGCAGTTCCTGAGCCGGTGGTGTCTGTTGCTGTTGGAGTTCCTGAGCCGGTGGTGTCTGTTGCTGTTCCAGTTCCTGAGCCGGTGGTGTCTGTGACTGTTCCTGGGCCAGGGTCTGTCTCTGTTCCGCCTTGGTCTTCACCCCCATGGCCGCCCGAGGGGTCTTCACCGCCGTGGCCGCCCGAGGGGTCTTCACCGCCGTGGCCGCCCGAGGGGTCTTCACCGCCGTGGCCGCCCGAGGGGTCTTCACCGCCGTGGCCGCCCGAGGGGTCTTCACCGCCGTGGCCGCCCGAGGGGTCTTCACCGCCGTGGCCGCCCGAGGGGTCTTCACCGCCGTGGCCGCCCGAGGGGTCTTCACCGCCGTGGCCGCCCGAGGGGTCTTCACCGCCGTGGCCGCCCGAGGGGTCTTCACCGCCGTGGCCGCCCGAGGGGTCTTCACCGCCGTGGCCGCCCGAGGGGTCGTCTCCGCCCTGGCCACCCGATGGACTTTCTGCTTCGCCCTGGCCGGCGCTTAAGCCGTTCCCCCTTGTTTCTGTTCCCCTCCATGGACCTGGTGGGGACTTATAAAAGAAAAGAACCGAACTTATAAAAGAATTGCTTACTAAAAAGTCTGAATTTGATATATTGGCTTCCGATGGTGCAATAGAAGCATTACTTAAGTCTCGTTATAGCTATTATAAATCTGGAGATAAGCCAGGCAAAATATTGGCTCACCAAATCCGACAATCTGCCTCGGCTCAACATATCTTAAAAATTAATACTGTCAATGGCACAACTATTAACCCTCAAAATATGAATGACCAATTCAGGAATTTTTATGCCTTGTTATACACTTCTGAGTGTTCATCTGATGAGGCTCAGTTGGATAGTTTCCTTAGGTCCCTAAACATTCCTTCCATTGACCCCGAGAAATCTTCTAGGATGGATGAGCTTTTTACGGTAGACGAAATTAAAGATGCGTTATACTCCATGCAGAATGGGAAATGTCCGGGGCCTGATGGTTTTCCTATTGATTTTTTTAAGCGTTTACAGATAAACTTTCCCCACTACTGCTAAATATGTTTAACGAATCTTTACAATGTGGCATACTCCCTCCTACTTTAAGACAGGCCACCATTTCACTTTTATTGAAGAAAGGCAAGGATCCCCTTCTCTGTAGTAACTATCGCCCTATTTCTTTATTATGTGCGGATGTTAAAATACTAGCTAAAATGCTGGCAAGGCGTCTAGAGGCTGTTTTGCCTTCAGTCATTTCTACAGACCAAACAGGGTTTGTCAAGGGAAGGCACTCTTCACAATGTCAGGCGTCTATTTGACATATTGTACTCTCCCTCAACTTCTATCACCCCTGAGCAGTGTTGTATAAAGTACTAGAAAGCAATACTTGAGTAAAAGGACAAGTATGGTACTAGAAAAAGACTTTGGTAGAAGTAAAAGTTACCTTTTAGAATATTACTTAAGTAAAAGTCTTAAAGTATCTGATTTATACTGTACTTAAGTATGAAAAGTAATTTTCTGATATTTAATGTACTTAAGTATTTTAAGTAAAAGTAAAAAGTTTTTTGTTTGTTTTTAAGCAAGCGGTTAACTTTGATTGTGAACTTTATTGTGGATTCCTTATACTAGGCATACTATTAACTGGTACAACCTGCTGTTGTTTGTGTTTTGTAGCCTGTAGCCTACTGTACTTGTGTTATCGTTTATCTCGCACTGCATGTAGGCCTACTTTAAGTTAGCTGCTCTACTAAGAAAAAATCAGTCTGCAATAGTGCACTGTTCTGTACAGCCTTATAATTCATTGTATTTTTCAAAAATATAATTTTATATTCAGTGCAATAGCCGTACACAGGGTTTTATAAATACAGAGGTCCCAAAAGTGATCTTGCTAGGGCGTTCGGGGGCATATTATTTTTCCACTGTGATTGGCAAAAAACATATGTATATCTGTGTTAAATAGGAATCCATTGTAATACAGTTATTCTCATTCTGGGCATAGTATGCAAAAGGCTATTGCTCTACCTGCTCTCCTTTCTCATCTCCATCTCTCGTTCTTCTTCCCTCAGTCTCTTTATCTTTACCTGTAAATCTCCCCTTACCGAAGATGAGCTTTGCAAACTGATTATTTATGTCGGTCGTTTAAAACTTCTATCGTAAATCAGCGGTTTAGTTTAGCCACTTGCATCTTATCTCGTAAAGCGTCGCGTTTGGGATTCACTCGCGCTTCCACGGGTTCAGTTGTGCATCCTCCTCCATGGCAACAAACAAGCTTTACGCTGAAATAGAGCGTGCGTCATGCAATCTAGGAGCAGTGATTCGCCAAACCTCAAACCCACATTTCTTTTGATTTTATTTTGTAGTAACGAGTAACGAAGATGCTTAGTGGAAATGTAGCGGAGTAAAAGTATACATTTTATCTAGGAAATGTAGTGAAGTAAAAGTAAAAGTTGACATAAATTTAAATAGCGAAGTAAAGTACAGATACGTGAAATTTCTACTTAAGTACAGTAACAAAGTATTTGTACTCCGTTACATTACAACACTGCCCCTGAGTTGGTTATTTCGATGGATGCAGAGAAGGCATTTGATCATGTGGAGTGGCCTTATTTGTTCCATACATTAAAAAGGTTTGGATTTGGCTGTAAATTTATCTCGTGGATTAAACTTCTTTATGCTTCTCCTTTGGCTCGTGTCCGCACGAACAATGATTACTCTGATTATTTTCCCCTTGGACGTGGTACTTCTGATGGAGGAGAAAACCATCAGGATCGATGTAAATGGGGTTAAAAGACACGCCACTATCTTTTAACCCCATTTACATCGATCCTGATGGTTTTCTCCTCCATCAGAAGTCGAATGGCTTCTGCATCCTGTATCTCAGATTGATAAGGAAGGGTATCCAGCTGCCAAAGTTTTTCGACTTGACGGAATAGCTCAGCTTCAGGAGAAACACAAGAAAAGAATAAACATTCTTGAGGCTGCAAGTGAGGCTTGATTTGCGCAATTTTTTTCACATAGCAGCTGAATAGACTTAAAATACTCCGTAATTTTTGGGCATACAGACTTAATAAATATGAAAGCGAATACTTGTCACACATTTATGAGCTCTATATCTTTATAAACATTTAAGTGTGTAGTTTTAAATGACCTGATTCAAAAAGAAAACAAATATTCTCTGTTTAAGTAATTTATATAAAAACAACAAGATATCCAGTTGATCTAACCCTTGCTCATTAGTTTTAATGTAAACCCACACGCGCAAAACGATGCTAATCATCCATGCGTCGCGCGAACGCGCTCATTACCTCAAAAACAATTGCGCCGCCAAACATTATCAATCCTCTGCTGTTCGTCGAGTTTGGAAGGACGCTGTGAGATTATTGAAATTACACCAGAAGAAGAAGAACGCGATTTGAAGACAATAAAGATTTTAAGGTAAGAAATAATTCTGAATTATATTAGTTAGTGTTATTGTTGCATTAACTTCACATTGCCATTGAACTGTTGCTCGATGCTTCAGTGAATGTTCCCTGCACGCGCTGTGAGAGTTTGAGTCAGTTGCGCGACGTGCGTTTGAAAAGCAAAACGCACCAAGTTTTTCTCCAATCTCATTTCATAACGTCATATCGATTGTAAACATTTGAAGTATCATATGATAATCAATATATTTTTCTCTAGTGTAGTGTTACTTAAGTGTTCCTTTTTAACGACGCCTGCTATAGCTTACTATTGTTATTATTATTTTATGCAGCCCTGCAGGTATATGCCTATAAGGCACAACAAACCTGGTGTTCATTATATATATATATATATATATATATGTATGTGTGTGTGTTTTGTAAATTTTAAAAAGCAATTTTAACCAGAACAAATCTAAAATGTATTCCCAAAATCATGCAGCCCTAGTTTCTCTTGATATCAGCATGTTCACAGGTTTTTTTTTTTTTTTTAGGTACCAGTCATGCTGACTTCAACATGAGCATGAGGAGGTAAAGTGAAAAATCAAACATCTTGGAAATGACAGGTATGTACTATGTTTCAGGAATGGCACAAAGGTGTGTGACTGGTTAAGTCTCTGTCTTTAGTTCAGTGTGTTAAATAATGTGCTTTTTTGCCATTTGTTGTGTATCTTTGGATTATGTTGTGTTGTAAATAAATCCAAACAGTCAAAAAGCCATTCTTTTTTCACGAGTTTACATGTTAATGAAATCTGATGTAATATTATAATGCGTATTTGGCTTGCTGTCCGGGGGGAGGGCTCCGAGCTCAGAATTCGGCCCGACCCCAGAGTACTCCCCCCATAACTTTAGAGATCATAGGTATCTATGAACGGACCCAGCCGAATGTGGGGTGAAGGGGTGGAGATGGGATGCTGAGAAATTAGTCATGAGACAGGAGGTAAGGAAAGGCTTTATTTATACTGGCTCCTTCTTGTGCTGATTGGATGATTTACCTGAACATGCTCCTCCCGAACTTTGTTACATAAAACTTCATTTCACGAGTTTACATGTTAATGAAATCTGATGTAATATTATAATGCGTATTTGGCTTGCTGTCCGGGGGGAGGGCTCCGAGCTCAGAATTCGGCCCGACCCCAGAGTACTAATGCCAGATAAACGAAGGACAGCGAGCGTAGAATTTAACCCCCCAAAAAGTGAAGGGTATGTATTTACCAAGGAACGAGCTTGCCTGTTCGACTGGGAAGGCTCTCGCAACGTCCGACGGGAACTTGGATGCTCACGGCATCGGACGGATAAGCCCATTCTGCAGTTGAACTGACAGCTCGCTGACGCAAGAATTATGCGAGCGTGAATTTGTGGACGAGTTTAGCCGTTCACCTAGGAGGGCTCTCGCGGCGTCCGATGGGAACTTATATATGCTCACGGCATCGGGTGGGTAAGCCTCGCCAGGTTGGACGGAGGGTGCCCGCTGGACTCGGTCGGGAAGGCTCGACCGGCGCTTCGAAGGGGGGGGCTGGGGCACGGGAAAGACCCCTCACGTCCCGACGAATGGGGAGCCCACCTGGCGACACGAGCGCGGACGTCCGGCGACGACTAAGACGGGCAGACTCTCACTGCAATTCGAACGGGAGGGCTCAACCGGCGTTTTGGAAGGGGGACGGAACCCGGCCTTCGAACGGGTGAGTCATCGCTGCGTGCGAACGGGGGAGTCTGCAGATGATTGAAAACGTTCCCTATGAATATTAAGCGAGCGTGCAAGCGGCGAGCCCGGATGTAATCGGAAGGTTTGGTGTAGCGGATGTAACTGGAATGAGGCGCAGCAGGTGATAATGATAAGTTGACTAATTAGTTAGGGCTTGGTGAGCATTTCTGATGTAAAAACGGCTGGATCTAATATAGGTTTTGAAGGCATTCGATGACCAGCGACCGAGGGTTTTGATTTGTTGTTGGGAGAAACCTTTTTGTGCGGCTATGGTAGCTTCTCCGATGCGGAATGAGTGGCTAGAGAAATGCTCTGCTGAGACGCCGGATTTGATGAGGACTGCTTTAAGATGCTTTTGGAACCAGAATCTCGTAGCTGGATGATTGGAGTCGTTAGTGAAAAGTGGGTCGAGTGGGGATTTGGACGTGGAACGTTTGAACTGCAGGTAATTAAAAAGCGCATGGTACGGTTGGATGGGAGTTTGTAGATTGAAAATATATACGAAGTGACCTCTTTTATCTTTGTCCGTTTTGCTTTGTTTAATGAAAAATGATATGGTTTCATTATCTACGACCTGAAGGTCTGAAATAGTGGGATGGATGTTTGGGTCGAGGAAGTAATTGATGGTCAGTTCGGAACAGCGGAGGAAACCGAAGAATGCTAGGATGAACATAGCTTCTAATGTATAGGCGGTGTTGATGGAGTGGTATCCGAGACGGAGTGATGAGATGCATCTGGTCAGGATATCGATTGTGATTGGTTGTCTGGTATCTGGGCGCGTGGGGCGGGATCTTTGGATTCCCTTAACTAGAAGGGACGTTTGGGAGTTATTTATTGCAGGTGTAGGTTTACCGTGGATTAATTTATGGAAGAATTGAATGCCGCTTAGATAGCTTTTAATGGATCCGGCTTGGAGACCTTTGATACTATGAAGATGAGATATGAATGAAGTAACTGTTAAAAGAGAAAAATCGGGAAACGACAGTTTGTGAGAGAGGTGGAATGATTTGAACGATTTCTGGGAGAAACGGCTTGGAGGATGGATTCGATGGACGTGTGTCCAGGAGGGATTTTAGCAGATGGTTTATGGGAAGATCAGCTGAGAATAAGGAGGTACTGGGGTTGGAGTGGGGTCTGCTTCTGGCGCCAGCATCCTGAATTTCTGAAAAGAGAAACGGGAGAGAGAGTCAGCGATTTGATTTTGAGCCCCTGGGACGTGATTTGCAGATATTAAGAACTGGTCGCATGCGGAGATCCATATGAGGCGTCTGAGGAGTGGCATAAGCGCAGGTGAGCGCGAACGACCTCTGTTGATACAGTATACGGTTGCTTCGTTGTCGCAATGGATTTGGATGCTTTTGGTTGACCATTCTTTCCCCCATAGGGAAGCTGCGACGACGATTGGGTAGAGCTCGAAAAGGGCAGATGAGGCTGAAGACTGGGGGGTGTCTAGGAGCTGAGGGGGCCAGGGAGACGCGAACCAGCGTCCTTGGTAATAGCCGCCGAAGCCGATCGAGGGGTGCTGCGTCTGTGAACAGTTTGATATCGAGGGGGGAAAGAGATGAAGTCGTCGTAAAAAAAGTTAAGCCATTCTACTGATTGAGGAAATGAATCCATAATTTTAGCTAGTTTTTTGACTCGTCAGAAAGGATGATCTGATCTTCCAGCGCATTAACAGATGAAGTGAGGGCTAGGAGATGCGCGATAAAGGGTCGGCCCTGTGGAATAATGCGCATCGCATAATTTAGGTGGCCCAGCAGCGAGAGAAGTTCGCGTTTTGAACAATCTGTGCTGTCTGTAAAATTGGATGCGATTAAGATGATGCGATCGATTTTTTTCCTTAGGCAGCGAGGACTGGAATTTTACTGAGTCCAGATTGATGCCTAGGAACTCGATGGATGTAGTTGGACCCGATGTTTTCTCCTGGGCTAACGGAATCCCTAGCTCGGCGAAAACTTTTTCCACTATGCGGAGGTGAGCCTCGGGGATGGTGTCGTGAGGTGAAATTATTAGGAAATCGTCGAGCAGGTGGAGAAGATGAGGAATTGCATAATTATTGGAAAGGATCCAACATATGGCTTCAGAGAGAGTGTCAAAGATTTTTGGGCTGCTCAGCCGAAAGTTAAGCGCACGGCGAAATAGTACTTTTTCTGCCAGTTTACACCGAATAAGTCCCATGAATCGGGGTGGATAGGCATAACTTTAAAAGCAGAGGAGATATCTACTTTTGCAAGCCATGCACCTCGTCCAGCTAATTTAATCATGGTTATGGCTTGTTCGATATCATGATAGTTGAGAGAATACTCTTCGAGAGGGATGAGACTATTGATGCTCGGATATGGAGAATTATGGGGGGCTGAAAGGTCGATTATCAACCGCTTTTTCCCAGAGAATTTCCTGGTAGCCACGCCTATGGGGCTGATGCGAAATTTGTCGAACGGGGGGGGGGCCTCGAATGGACCCATCATGAAACCGGATTCAATTTCTTTTTTAATTAGCTTATTTACTACTCCAGGCTCGGCTAAGGCGGACTGAAGGTTACCGCAGATAACATTTTGTGTGTGATGGCTTTCTACACCGGGTTTAAAGCCTTGGTTGAGACCTGTCAGTATATAATTTGTGAAGTTGGCATCTGGGTGGTGTGATAATTCTTCGGCCAGGCGGAAAACATTCACAGGAGTCGAGAGATAGTTTTTAGCGTTTTTATTGACAGATTTTTTGACTGGGCATATCACGCGGGCGTGTGCGCCACCACAGTAATCGCAGACGTGGAGAAAACGACAGCGTTGTCTTGGGCATCTCCCTTCGTTGAAGTTCCTACAGACTTGTCTATCGGGTGCCGAGTATGGTGCTCTGATTGAAAAATCTTCTCTTGCGTGACGCGGAACGTAACTTGTGGATTTGGCATTCTGCTCTGGGCAGGGAGGGATCGATGGATTGATTTGGGGGCAAGCCGTGGTGGCATGGATTGTGGATCTGCAGATTGCGCAGGAGATATTTCTGCACCCGAGGAAGACTCGGTTATGGAGATCAGTGTCCAACGCTCCCCAATAGGGACACTGATTCCACTGGGAAACGCGGACGGCGCATTTTGCAGAAAACAGCTTGTGGTACGTATAAAAATGACTTCCCCCGTAAGACAACGCGTATGAGCATATGATTTCTGTATAGCGGCTGAAGGAAATATAGAATTCGGCCAGTGACAGTGAACGTGATGTAACCTGTGCGTTATTTTTTAGAGTGACTGAAATGTCGCCGCAGTCTACTTGGCGATTGGACTCAGCTGGGGGAAACAAGGACAGGAGAGAACCCAAATCAATATCTGCACCTGTGAGGATTTGGGCTCTGATGTTGTTCGTCACTGGAGGAGGTTCTGTGGCTACTGCATTTGGAGGGGCTGGTTGAGGAGTGGCTGAGAAGAGAGAGACAGGAGAACGCACTTTGGAGAGGGTTAAAGGGAGGGAAAATCGGGGCTGTGGCCGTTTGCGGAGGCATCCTCGCGCGGAGATCGGACCCCGGGTTAGGTGGAGGAGGAATAGGAAGAGCATAGTGTGGAAGGGGAAGGAAATGCGCCGGTGATTGACCGACTAACGGAGGCATCCTCACGTTAGGGTAAGCACCTGGCACTTGGGAAGGAGGAAGGAGGAAAACTGAAAGAAGTAGAAGGGAAGAAAAACGATTGGGGATCGTATAAGAAAGTGGAACTGCCTGGATCTAGAGTGTGAGCCTGAGGTACCGTGATGGGAGGGGCTGAGGAGGGGAGTTGACCTGGAGCAGGTTGACGCCCTTCCGTGACTGGTTCCGGGGCGCGGCCCAGGCTAGCGGAAGGTCTGCGACGACGGGGGGCGGGGGCGGGGCCCGGCGCTGCAAGTGAGGAAGGAGATACTGCGGGACGAGCGATCGGGGCCCGGCGAGCCTTGCTCGTTCGAGCCGATGGGATTGGAGCTGAAACTTTGCATCAGAATTAATTAGGGCTTGACTTAGCCCCTTAACTCTCCACTTCCCTATGGGAGGGATGTTTGGGGGAGCTGGAAGGTGGGAAGCCGCGGAGGAAGACGATGATGAAGATGATGAGTTCCTCGCTGGCAGTGGTGAGGGGAGTCTTCGGCGTCTTGGAGTATGCGGAGAGGATCTGGAAGGCCGACGTCCCCTGCCTAAGGATGGAGGCTCAAAGTTGTTGGCTGCTGGAGAAGAAAGAGTCGCTGGATCTGCGTTTTGCGGTGGAGATGTCTCCGTGATGAAAGATTCATCGTCGGAGGGGAAGAGCTCTAACTCGGACATGACTGCACGAAGGCGGAGTCTAATGCTGAGAAATTAGTCATGAGACAGGAGGTAAGGAAAGGCTTTATTTATACTGGCTCCTTCTTGTGCTGATTGGATGATTTACCTGAACATGCTCCTCCCGAACTTTGTTACATAAAACTTCATTTAAATCTCCTCATTCTTTGTGTCAAGGTAATGTAATGATAGTGCCTGAGAGCTCCTAATAGGGCCATTATGGGAGGCTCTCAGTGTAACGAGATCGCTGAAGCAGAGATGGGGCAGGATCCAAGTGCAGCACACGCTTTATTTAACAGACTAACAACTAGTAACAAGACTGGATAACAAGACTCGGGACTCAGGAACAGAGAACAACCAACATCAAACGTTAACAATCTAACATTAAACAAGACAAAGCGTCAGTCTGCGGAAAGGACAAGAGCGCTGCAAGTGGTTTTTTCTTTAAATATTCAGTTCTCTTGTTGTTCAGTGGTATTATATTCCAGAAAGTAGGGCTATTTTCGATTCGTGTGAAGAATGTTTGGGTGACCAGACAGTTTGCTGGACCCCATTGACTTCCATAGGATCTTTTTTTTCCTACTATGGAAGTCGATGGGGTCCAGCAACTGTCTGGTCACCAACATTCTTCAAAATATCATATTTTGTGTGCAACAGAAGAAAGAAACTCATTACAGGTTTGAAACAACTTGAGGGTGAGTAAATGAAGACAGAATTTTCATTTTTTGGTGAACTATCCCTTTAAGTGTAGCTGTCCAACAGGCAGTTTCGATTTCACCCATTTCGGGATTATTTGCATTGCCTGTTTAATTGCTTGGAGAGACAGCAACTGTAAAACAGATATAACTCAATGGAGAATCTATCAAGGCCATGACAAAGCGTCAGTCTGCGTAAAGGACAATTAATATTCATTTCTCTTGTTGTTCAGTGTATTATTTTCCAGAAAGTAGGGCTAATTTCGATTCAGTGGTTATTTGTACATTTTACCTTCAAACAAATCTGTATATTAATTAGACGCGTTTACTACTTTAAATAACAGCCGCGTCTGAAAAGTATTGCAGTTTAAATTTTATAGCACTTAAGTGTAGCTGTCCAACAGGCATTTTCGATTTCTCCCTTTTCTGATTATTTGCTTTGCCTTGTGTTAATTGATTGGAGAGACAGCTGTCCCTCACTCAGGCATATGAAAGCACTATATTTCTGTGTGTGCGCGCAGTCGCGGAAGCGTCAGCGGTAGCGCAGCTCTCCTCGAGTGAAGACCGACTCGGGTAAAGACCATCGACACTACCTGCGCGACTCCACCGAGCAAGGGACACCTAAAAAGCACTTAAGTATCCCCTCTTTCCTCTTCCTTTCACACTGTAATAGTATTTCCCTTAGTCAATATGTGCTTTCAATACATTCCTTGTTGTCTCTCGACGACGATCTCTCATCACGCACAGAAGCCAGCGCAATACTGCTAATCTGCGTCCCATTCTCTCATCCTCTCACACACCTCTCTCGTCTTTCTGTGTGTGGGTCTATGGAATTGTCAGTCTGCAGTCAACAAAGCAGACTTCATTCCAGCCTTTGCATCTCATTCTACTCTTAATATTTTAGGCTTGACTGAGACCTGGATTCCCGTAGATTCAGCAACCCCGACTGCTCTCTCTAACAACTCTCTTTCTCTCACACTCCTCGCCAGTCTGGTAGGGGTGGGGGCACAGGTTCTTCTCATTTCTAACAATGTTAAATACTCAACCCTCTCCTCTCTATGCAATAACTACTCGTTTGAATATCATGCTATTACACTTACACTCCCATTAAGATCCATATCGTAGTCATATATCGCCCCCCAGGTCAACTGGGAAGCTTTGTAGAAGAGCTGGATGTGCTGCTGTCTTCCTTCCCTGAGGATGGCACCCCACTTGTAGTCTTTGGTGATTTCAACATTCATCTAGAGAAGCCGAATGCAACAGACTTCATCTCTCTTCTAGCCTCATTCGATCTCAAACGGCTCATCACCATAGGTACTCACAAATCAGGCAACCAACTGGACCTGGTTAACACACGCAACTGCATTCACGGACACATTTTGGTGAAACCTCTCCATGTTTCTGATCATTTCCTCATTACTTTCAATCTACAACTCTCTACCCATGCTCCACCAACCCCCCTACCAGTTACTTTCAGACGAAACATGCGGAACAGATACGTTATGCTCCACTTTAACTTCTTCTTTAGACAATATCTGCCCTATCTCCTCCAGGCCAGCACACACTACTCCCTCTAACCCCTGGTTATCTGAGGTTCTTTGTGAACACCGGACCAAACTCAGGGCAACAGAGAGGAAAATGGCGCAAATCAAAAGACACAACTGACCTCAGTATGTATCAATCTCTGCTCTCTTCCTTTTCTGTTGATGTTCATGCTGCAAAATCTTCTTATTTCCACAACAAGATCAACAGCACCCGCTCACACACGAACACTTTAAGACATTCAACTCTCTCCTCTGTCCACCTCCACCACCACCCACCTCCTCTTTAACTGCTGATGATCTTGCTAACTTCTTTACCAACAAAACAACAACTATCAGCAGTCAGTTCTCAGCTCCACACACACATGAACCCAGTCCAACCCCTCCCACTCCCAAAAACCTTCTCTCCTCCTTCTCTCCACTAACCACAAGTATCTAAACTTCTCCTCTTCAGTCACCCCACCACCTGCCCTCTAGATCCCATCCCCTCACACCTTCTACAAGCCATCTCTCCCACACTTCTACCAGCACTCACACACATCATCACTCATCCCTCCACACTGGCACTTTTCCTATAGCATTCAAGCAGGCTCGGGTAACTCCACTCTTAGAAAATTATAGACCTGTCTCTCTCCTACCATTCATTGCGAAAACACTTGAACAAGTTGCCTTTAACCAAGTATCATCTTTCCTCACTCTGACCAACCAACTTGATGTAAACCAATCTGGCTTCAAGAAAGGGGATTCAACCGAAACTGCATTGCTGTCAGTCACAGAAGCCCTACAGACTGAGCTTCTCGTCCTCCCTGCCAATACGTCTCTACAGCACGACTTCACTATCCAGCTAGATTCAACTTTAATCACCCCATCAAGGTCGGTCAGAAACCTTGGAGTAACATTTGATGAGCATCTGACCTTCACAGACCACATCACAAAGACAGCTCGATCATGCAGGTTTGCACTGCACAACATCAGGAAGATCAGGCCTTTCCTAACTGAGCATGCAACACAACTTCTCGCCCAGGCCTTGGTTATCTCTAGGCTTGATTACTGCAATGCTCTTCTGGCTGGTCTTCCATCATGTGCAACTAAACCTCTACAAATGATCCAGAATGCTGCAGACCGTCTTGTCTTCAATGAGCCCAAAAGGGCCCACGTCACTCCTCTGTTCATCTCTCTGCACTGGCTACCACTCGCTGCTCGCATCAAGTTCAAGGCATTGACGCTTGCTTACAGATCGACCACAGGCTCAGCTCCCTCCTACTTTCACTCGCTCCTACTAGTCTACATCCCTACCAGAAGCCTGCGATCGGTCAATGAGCGACGGCTCGTGGTACCATCACAGAGAGCTACAAAATCACTCTCCAGAACATTCTCATTCATGGTTCCATGCTGGTGGAATGATCTCCCTACCCTCGTCCGGAATGCAGATTCCCTAACTACATTCAAAAGACAACTGAAAACTCATCTCTTCCGTGAGCACTTGACATAAAAAAATAAAAAAATAAAAACCTCTTCCTTTAATCCTCCCTTGTTTGGCTTATGCTACTCTGAGCAATGCCTGAACTTTGTATTTTGAGAACTTCTTGCGTTATTTTTGCCTCTTCACGATGACTCGCTTGCTGTAGTCCTCAATTGTAAGTCGCTTTGGATAAAAGCGTCTGCTAAATGGCTAAATGTAAAATGTAAATGTAAACAAGAACTCACAAAGACAGGGCAGAAACACAGGTCTTAAATAATCAGAGACAAACGAGCTAAACAGGATAAGAAGGGGGCGTGGGAAATTAGAAACACCTGGAATAACTAATAGACAAGACAGGGAACCACTAAACATGACACTCAGGTGTGAAACACTCAATATTCATGGGGTGGTTTATGCCTACTCGCATAAAGCTTTCTTACACAAGACATGTCTTACCAATTTTAAATCAATATATTGTCTTATCTGAATGAGTATTCAGGATGATTTTCACATAGTTTTGGAGCAAATATTCTAGGCTACGTGATACAATTTCCGAAAGTCTTGTGAAGAAATAATCAGTGTGGGTTTCATGACTTTATTTCAGTGACATTTTTTTTTGTAATTTTCACAAACCACACATAAATGTTATTATCTCAAAACTAAAAACTTTTACATACATGCTGCTGACATATTATTGTAGCAGAGTTTGTGCTGAATGCAGTGTAATAAGACCTTAGCCATGAAAATGTCATAAGTAACAGAAATAAGCACAAATGTTAGAGCATGTCAGAACACTTCCAGGACCCAGAAAACCCCTCAGACCCCAGAGGGTTATAAGCCTTGAGGGACCTTGCAATGTCCAGCCAAGCATCGTACGAACCGCCGCTGGACCTCCAGAAGGACCCAATCTCACTGGCTCCACAGGGGTTATCAAGTGAGGATAATCTGAGCCAATAAGCACCAAGGGCTGCGCTTCGTGGATGTCATGCAAAGGTAAGTCACGGAGATGACGATATCTTCTTTGCAAGTCCGAGATGGGGTAAGTATGCTGAACCAGGAACTAATTATTTTGCTGTGGAATGCACCCTTGACTGGGTAGGATCTGGATTCAGGGTGTGAAACAGGTGCTATGGAGAAAGATACAGATCTTCCGGTGAATGCTATGGACATCCTTTCTCACTGTGCACAGAGTCAAAATCTTCAATTTCACCTTGAAGGTCTAGACGTTGAACAGCTTCATTCAGTAAGATGGTGCGCTTAGACCCGTCGTCTAGCACAGCGTAAGTTTCTAGTGACTTATCACCATTTTGAATGATTACTCGACTTAACTTCAGTAGCACTTGCTTGCCACTCGTAGGCCGATCCAAGTATAGGGTCTGAGAAGCAAGGCTTACTGAACTTTTCTCCATTATCCGGTTATTACCTTTACTCATTCCATCGGCGTTGACTTCATGAAGAACATCAAGACGCCTCCGTTCACACCGCTTGCACTTTGCCTGGAATGCCCTCGTCCTCAACGCCAACATCTATGTCCCGTTCTAATCCAACTTTCAATCTGCTCTTTAGTTGAGAATTTGAAGTTGGAGCACTGATTCATGAAGTGCTGAATTGTGTCACAGAACGAACAATACTTTTTCGGCTTATCCTGCGGTCTTCTGAGTCCATGTATCCAGTCTTTGGGAGCTCTACTGTTCCTACTTTCTGTTCTCTACCATGTAGAACAGGAGTCAGCTTCCGAGGCACAAAGCCAGTTCGCTTGTCTTTGTGAACACTGTGTTTCACGTGATCAGGATAGGACCAATACTGTGTTCCTTCTACCTGCACACGTACCTCGTATTTCAGCCAGTCTGCGAAATCAATCAGCGTTAGAATAGGTGTCTGAAGGGGGTTAATGAATCTCTTGAAGTTAGCTCTTAGGTCATATGGCAACTTAGCTAAGAGACGAGAAACATGTGAGACACATTTCAGTTCAGTCCAACCTGTGCTACCTAACTGGTTTACCATTCCAACCAGTGCTCGGACACGAAGGGCAAATGCCTTGAAAGACTTCACATCCCCACTCCTGATATTGGGCCCATCCATTAGATCAGTGATCCTTTGCAGTGCCAATTGATGTGGCTGCCCATACATATCCGTGAGCGCTCTCATAGTATCACTGAATGGAGTATGACTGTGACTATACGAGTCAGCGACAAGTAAAGCATCTCCCAGCTTAAGGTGATCCATAATGGTAAATGGACTGCATTTATATAGCGCTTTCACAGACCCAAAGGCCACCAAAGCGCTTTACAATATTGCCTCACATTCACCCATTCATACACCGACGGCGGTGTCAGCCAATATTGCATTGGTGAAGGATGCACAGGGCGATGATTCTTTGAGTGTCCAAGCGAATGGTGAGAACGGTCAGATATACGCAACTGTCCATTATCTCGACTGTACTCTTGCCTCCAATCGATTGGAGAATGATCGAAACAACCCGCGAAGGCATCCTTATGCATACGCTCTCTGTCACTTAAACGGCGATGGTAAGGGTTGGTTGCTGTTTGATAATAAACATCATGAGACTGCATAATGGATTGCAACATTGGTGGGTCATCTGGACATTGCTGACGAATATCAGACGAACGAGGTGGCCGCAGAGGAACATTAGCATCATAGTAGTGATCATTCTGTGGGAAGTCATTCTTACTACTATGTGGATTATTATTTGAAGGGGTCGACATACCTGAATTGGGCGGACTAACACTAAGCCGAGATGATTCTCGTCTCTTACAGACAGTCTCTTTAGACTGTCTGTAAGCTCCTCAATGAGATATCGTTCACATCTGCGAACTGTAAGGTGGGATTCATCTCTAGGTGGCACCAAAGGAGTATGTTCTGTCTGACTGGAGTTTCCATCATCCGGAAGTGACTCCTGCATACTAGTAGACTTTGGTGTGGATGTCACCCCCAGCTCCTTCATTCAGAAGCTGTTGCTCAGATAATGCAACCTGGGAAGCTAACACAGGAGAGTTAACAATCATATAAGATATGCGTTGCATGTCTTGCCTCATTCGACTGTTTTCCTCCCTCAATTCACGCATACAAGTGAGCATATCAGACTGCTCATCTGCAAATGCAAGCTGTTTCTGAGGATAGCTAACATCATAGTCACGCAAATGTGTTGGCCGCCTTGTTATTCTACGAGGGCATACAACCTCTGGCTATAGCTCATTAGTTCTGGACATCATCGCTAAAGTGGTTATAGAAATTCTTAGAGGATTATTTACCCAATTAATGTCCAGTAACTAGGAGAGGAATAAAGAAGCCAGAGTCATGGGTTAAATTACCTCAATGTATTAATTGGTCAAATGTAAGAATTAATTATTTTCTCACAATGTCAACAAAATGTAAACATGTCACAATAAAACAGCATAGGCCTATGCAAAATAACCAAACAATAAAACAATGTGCTTTGATTCAAAAGATATGTTGATATAAGGCAATGAAGTGCTGTTAAGAGTTCTCAGTCTTAAGTCCCAAGTAGTCAAGAGAAAGTCCACTTAATGGAAAGAAGGTGCAGATATCCTTAGACGTCGATCATCAGACGTCGATCATCAGACGCGATGCCATCACATGGGAACTCGAACAGGCGTTTACAGTATGTATCTTTGTCTGGTCCTGATAGGGTTAATGTGATGAGATATTAACAGTGAGGCCTGTAACTTCGTGTGCTGCAATGTTCAGTGTGTGAGGGGTTTGTGTGATATAGTCAGCTGAACAACGTGGATAAACGCGTGGTTCTATAATAAAACAAACAAACTCAATTAGTTTCTGTTACAATTCGTACAACAAAGTGCTGCGTCATTATCACTTCACGTGATTGAACACGCGAGACATTGCAAACGTGTGATAAATGCATAATATAGCAGCTGTTCTGTTATATACTGAAGAAATATCTTATTGATGCATATGACAGCATATCAAACATTGATTATTAAACTGAATAATGTAATATAGGCACTTACAATCTGCAATGATGCAAGCGCTGGTCTTCACCATATAATTCTAACAACTTCTAAAGCAATCACACAACATCGGCCGCCCATCACATCTGAAATGTCAAACTGCTCACCAGCTGAGTGCTATATTATCAATCTATAGCTTCATGGGCGTTAATCAACCTTGCCTCGTTTATTTACAATTCTATCATGCACCACATTTATTCCTTCTTTTCCTCCATTGCATATATCTGATCTCACGCCATTCTCGCCAAACACGCGAGACTTACGATTAAATCCCGCCTACTTGGCAGACGCAACACTTGAACAGAACACTGTACAACTATAATAATAAAATAAATGTGACTTGACCATTGCATTTTGCACAATTCCTATTCAGTTAACCCTCTGGGGTCGGCAATCACGGCGGCGTGATATGCGCGATTTTTTTTACATAGCAGATAAATAAACTTAAAATACTCCATCATATATGGTCATACAAACTGAATAAATATGAAAAAATAATCTGTGAGATGTCTACTTTTGTATGTGTCCACTTACAATCAAAACAAAACGTTGTGCTTTTGTAAAATAAAGAAATTAAACAGGGTGTGCTTTCTGCCTCTCCGTCTCGTGAACTTTTTTTTTCTTTTTTTTCCATCACATAATTATTCTCTGACCAAGAAAGACAAAGCGCATCGAGAAAAGCGTTATGCAATCTTAAAAATGACTGCTCTGACATTGCTTTTTCTTTCTCCCCTTTTGATGTCTGTTGTGTGAGAATGAGAGAGGAGGACGGGACGTATCCGGCTCATCTTCCACCTCCTAGCAATCCTAACCAGATTCCAGCTGCCGCAGAAGGACGGGGACATGCAGTTCCTAACGCACCACCGAACAACCACCACCGCTCTACAGCCCTCCTGAAAATGAAAGTAACAACGAAGCATCAACATCAGCAACACGTTCTGGGACAACTTACGGCGCGAGGCTGCCAAAGGAACATTTTGACGAGATAGAGGAAATGGTGCTATCAAACCTGCGAGACTTAAGTATTCAACCACGAACCTCGGCGAAACGCAAATTCAGCGGGTCAACGAACAGACGAGAGCGTCTGCGACGAACGCGCTGACCAAACAGGTCAGGGATCAAAGATCAAACTCTGAGACAGAGGTAAAGAGCGAAAGCGAAGAGGATGACAACGAAATTGAATTTCAAGGCACCTATGCTTGAGGTGGCGGGATCAGCAGGACCCATTCTGGTCATGCGTCCGTGGACTCTGGCAGAACTGAAAGGAGCGTCTCAACATCTGCCGAATTTAGAAGCCAGGTGGGGCAAAACTGGGCGCTGAATTAGCCATTTTCTGAAAGGAATTTAGACCGACTCTGGGAGAACTGTGGAGATTGATGGTACTGAAATACGGACCAGTCCAAATGACGAAACTGTCAGCCAAATGGCCAGCAGATTCCCGTCTGAAAAACATCGAGTATGGCCATGAGGAGAATGCTGATTATGTAGGTAAAGTCAATTCAATAATTACAGCCCTTTCTGAAGCGTTTCCATGAACACTAGACGTACAGAAAATCCGTCAGTGTACTCAAGAAAAAGATGAAAATACAGAAGCATTTTTCGTACGGCTGAAGGAGTGCTTTGATCGATATGGTGGTATTGATAAAAGACCACCTGCAGCGTAACCGGCGGCAGGAGCCATTGGATCAGACCCGTACGAAGACTACCTAAAGACTATGTTTTTAGATGGATTGGACAGTGACATTTCAAAAGCAATTCAAAAGAGCTGTGTCGGATGGCAACTGGCTTTCACAGCAGAAATCAGACGACACGCAATACATCATGCAGACGTCATGAAAGCGCAGCGAAAAACCAAAGCAGCCAAACAAGACAAAGACTTTGCGTTGGCCCTGGTGACAATGCAGGGTGTGCACATGGGCAACAACAACTCCCACTATCACCAACAGAACCAGAGCGGCAATGGCAGAGGAAGAGGCAGAGGACGGGGTCATGGAAAAGGACAAAACTTTCAACAATTTAAACAACAACGCCAAGGACCCTATGATCCAGACAAATGTTTTAATTGTGGACTATAAGGACATTGGCATGATGACTGCCCACAAGGCAGCAACGGGGATCAGGCGGATTGAGAGGAGGAGGAGGAGGTGAGCGACGGGGTTCCTGTCTCTCCAACAGATGAGTATAATTTACCATTTTCTGATTCTGCTCTTAAGATGTGCTTGCTACTGTTTTCTATAAGGCTCATTTATCTTTACCTTTGCTAGAAATTACTGTTAATAACGTACCATTACTGTTTCTTCTTGATACAGGACCAACTCATTCTGTAATCAAAGCCACATAATTTGAAAGACCAATTCCACTATCTGGTAAGACGACTTCTTCCAGAAGTGCAACTGGTCATGTGGTCGTAGAACAGTATTCGAAACAACTTGAGTGTTCAATTGAAGGGAAAAAATTTGAGCATTGTTTTTTAATTACTATGTCATGTCCATTGAATTTAATGGGAAGAGATTTACTTTGTAAGTTGGGTGTTTCTGTCCACTGTGATCATCAGGGCTTGACTCCTGACATGAGAATGATGCATGAAATCACAGAGGAAGCTCCTCTGTTTGTGTAAGAATGGCAACTTTCTAACACATGTCTGACCACAAAGGCTCATGACAGAGTGTTGCCATCTTCTGAATTTATGAGAGACTCAGATTTACATTGCACTTTGCATGTCAGCACTGATCCTGATGATGAATATGCGCAGCGTTGGTTTAATGTTGATGTGGAAGATATAAAGACAGATTATCTTTATTGGACAAACCACTGGTGTATTTTGAGTGTGACATTGACTGACAAACAGGCAATGTTTTATGACGTGAAAATGCACAGCTTCATATATCGCTGGCCAAACCAGTGAAGGCTGAATGGCCGGACGCGGGTCCCTTCATGGCCAAGTGCCATGAACTGACCGACTGGGTCATAATAGATAAAAAAAGACTGATCTGCCAAAGTGAAAGTACCGGATATGCTCAAACAATCATGTCATAAAAACATTGAGAGGTTTGAGAGCAGTCACAGTGTTGGCTGAGGGAAATGAAAGTTGGCAGTCTGACCTTATCGCACCTCCCTGTTATCCCGGAAGAGTTGGAGGGAGTTCCGAGTTGTCTATGGGCTAAAGATAATATGATGTAGGTCTGATTGCAGATTGTGAGCCGATTCAAATAAAGCCTAAATCTGACTATAGGCCAAAGAAAATGCAGTATCCTTTGAAAAAAGAAGCAATTGATGGCATTACTCCAGTGTTTAATTCATTGTTGGAAAAGGGGTTATTGTTGAGTGTCCGGACTCACCTGTCCGTACGCCTATTTTTCCAGTGAAGAAAATAAGAGACAGAAACCAAGACACTGAATATCAATTTGTTCAGGACTTAGAAGCTGTTAATGAGGCTGTGCAGGCTAGAGCTCCAAACGTGCCAAATCCTTACACGATTTTATCTCAAATTCCAGCTGAAACCAAGTGTTACACACTGGTTGACATTTCAAATGTGTTCTTCAGCGTTCCAGTACATCCTGACTCACAATTTTGATTTGCGTTTAATTTTAATGGTAAAGCGTACACCTTTACACGCTTATGTCAGGGATACTGTGAAAGTCCAACTATATACAACGAATCTTTAAAACGCAGTTTAGAAGGTTTGGTACTTCCCGCCTGGCGTGGCTCTATTACAGTACGTAGACGACTTACTACTTTGCTGTCCAAATGAACAGATCTGTAAGCAAGCTACCATCACACTGTTAACTTACTTGGCGGAGCGGGGCCACAAGGTCAATCCAAGTAAGGTAGCTGTAAATCAAACCAAAGTCACCTTTTAGGCCACGTGTTAACAGCAAAACGGAAAATCATTATCTGGTAAAAGAGTCACTGCGATACAAAACATTCCTAAACCGACCACAAAAAAGCAAATTATGTCATTTTTAGGAATGACCTCATATTGTAGAACGTTTATTCCTGGCTACAGTGACAAGGAAGGGCCTTTGTCAGCGTTGATTTATGGTCAAAATATGGCAGCCTCTGACAAACTGATCTGGACAGAAGCTGCAAACGTGGCTTTCTGTGAAATGAAGCAGGCATTGCTGAGTTCACCTACGCTTGGCATACCAATCCAGATAAGCCTTTTACCAGACAGTAGCTGAAAAAGATGGTTACATGTCTTCTGTCCTGTTACAGGAGCATGGGGGTAGGTTGAGACCAGTGGCATATTTTTCAACCAAGTTAGACGCAGTAGTGAGAGGACTTTCTGCTTGTCTAAGAGCTGGTGGCCGCAGCTGAAAGAGATTTTGTAGGTTTCAGTGATTTGACACTGCTTGTACCGCATGCTGTGTCAATGATTTAATTATAACAAAAAACTTCTCATTTATCTACAGCACGGTGGCTGAGATATAACTTTGTGCTGTTGAATATGCCTAATGTCACCGTTGAAGGATTAGTTCACTTTTAAAATGAAAATTCTGCCATCATATACTCACCCTTAAGTTGTTTCAAACCTGTATTAATTTCTTTCCTCTGCTAAACACAATGGAAGATATTTAGAAGAATGTCAGTAACCAAACAGTTTCTGGTTCCCATTGACTTCCATAGTATATTTTTTTCCTACTATGGAAGTCAATGGGAACCAGAAACTGTCTTACCATTTAAACAAGTCGTGGGCAGTGACAACATATGTGTTGTCTTTGTCGAGTGCATTGTGTGTGCGCTGCTCGCCTATGACAGCAGCGCCGAACGAGAGAGAGAGAGAGAGAGGAGGACCGCTCTGAAACCAGCAACTGTTGGACGCAATTTTACTTAAAAAACATTCTATATTCTAAAACCTTGTTGAATTATATTAGAGTAGTAGGTCCAAAGTTCATTCTTGTTCTTTTCTGTGTTCATCATTGTTCACGGTTTTTTTTTTTCATTCGGATCCACTTGCGATCCATTCCATTCTGAATAAACAAACAACGCAGTTTACATGCTTCGTCCTTGTTGTATTATTCATTAAGATAATTCTAAACAGATTTCTGTAACGTTAGTTCAAACAACTCGGAATTGTAGTTGAGAATGTCAGTTATAACGGCCACGTAATAAACAAATGGTCGGGTTTAAATCGGGCTCGGGCTCATAATTACAGTTAATGTGTCGGGCCGGGCCGGCTCGGCCACAACGTGCACGGGGCTCGGGTAGGGTCGGGCTTGATTTTTTGGGCCCGATCTAAGCTCTACAGTGGGCTGCACAAGGACGACCTCCGGGACGACAGCAGGTTGCACGGGGATGATCTCCGGGACTGGGACCACCGGACTCGGGACCACCGGAACAGGGGCCACCAGAACAGGGACCCCCGAACAGGGACCACCGGAACAGGCATTGAGGAAGTCTTCCTTCTCCTCCTCTGCTTCGGGGCCACCGAAACTGGAACCATTGGAACAGGGACTACCGGAACCAGCGGTGAAGGCTTCATGCTGGACGAGACCAGTGGCGAGGGCATGTGGCTGGACAGGGCCCGTCGTGATGGCCTTGTGCTGGGCGGAACCAGCGGCAAGGGCTTTGTGATGGACGGGGACCAGCGGCGAAGGCTTCATGCTGGGCGAAACCAGCGGTGGATGGAACTCAGGGTCAAGGAGAGACCGATGTGAAGAGTGATGCTGGGACTCACCTCTATCACCTCCTCTCCTACGACCTCCGCGGGTCCCACATAACCTGGCCAACCGGGTTCCCTCAAACCGCTGAGAGCCAGCAGGGGTCTTAATATGGTTGCCAGTCGCAGTCTTGGTCTCACCCTCTTCCCGACTGACCGCCGGCTGTCCTGATCTCCTCATTCCTCTGAGCGCACATGGCGAAGTATTTGAATAAGGAGATCCCGGTTCTCCCTCTCCACAGGACAAAGTTCGCTCCGCTGAATCCACATGTTGGCCGATTCGTTCTGTCAAGTGTGAGAGACGAGAGACGTGGATTCAGTTGCAGAGTGATTTATTTGGATGACAGACAGGTAAGGTACAAACTCCAAAGCTCGGAAACAAAAGGGAAGGTACACCCGAAACACGTAACATGTACAAACGAATCGGCACCAGACAGCAAACACAAGGAGATTAAATAGACTAACAAACAAAAGAGGTAACAAGGCAGGCAGGTGAGGGAAATAAACCAATAACGAGATAACAAGATGGGCGGGGTTGACAATTAGACGAGAGCACATGGCACCAAGAAACAACAAGACACTCATGTGCTCACACAGGACCAGACTGAACATAAACACATGACAAACCGGGCGTGTCACAGCCCTGTCACAAACCCGTAGTCAAGTCAAAATTCAACTCTACTCGTACCTGCTCGCTCAGCGCTCACAGCGCCCCCGCCCGCCTCGCGATATTATCCCCCCTCTTCTAATTCAAATTCTATAATGGAATCTTATGAGGGAGTCTACTCTAGCGAGTTAGTCCTCTAGAGGGTTATATAACATTGAGGAAATGCAGAAATTATTTAGAAACGCACAACAGCAGCTCACATATAGATATTTTTTACCATCGCTTTGGTGCCCCCGCTGGTGCTGGGCCCCTATGCGCCGCATATAGCGCATACCCACTTTTTGCGCCACTGACTGTGTCAACTTGCGAGGCTGTGAGGAATAATCCTGGGAAACCTACCTCAGAAGTGCTGGTTTTCACTTCGAGGAGCAATGGATCCAGTTGATGATTAGTAGTAAGTTTTTTATTCTTATATGCTTTGTTCTAATCGCGATATGGAACAGTGTCTGTAAACCGCAAAAAGACTGTTTAAATATGAATCGCGTTTCTGTGTGTGATGAATGAACGGCATATATGCGCGCTGTTGCGACTAGTTGTGACTAGTTTTGGATAGACTATAAAGTTTTTTACTGTAAAATAGACATCAAATAAGGCTTTTGTTAGCCAGTTTCTGCTCATATGTTAAATATATAGTTTTTTTTGTCAAAAAATAAACTCATCAACTAAGATTTTATAGTGTTTGTTTCCAATGTAACGTTAGGCTATATCAAACTAATGAATCCTTAACTTTGAAAAATGTATGATACTTTAAAAAAAGAAAGATTACACTTGAAATATTGTTAAAATTGTAATTGTTGTTGATTTACATGTGAACACTTTTTAATAAAATAGCAAAAAAATATATTTACAAGGTAGATGTAAAATAATCTTTATAGGTCAATATAAGCCTTCTCATTAAATTATTTATTATTGTTTTTTATTAGTGACACATTTTGGACAGAGGATGTATTCCAAAACTTTTCTTGAAAATACAGTATGAGAATTAACTGCACAATTACTAGAAATGTTTACCTTGGATATTATACAATTTGCATGTATACATTTTTTTTAAAACAATTCTGTGGAATGGCTCATATAGCCTATTTGAACAGGATTTGTTTCCAGGTATGACTATGTACTAAAAATGTGCTTTTGACTTAAATGTATATTTTGATATATTATGCGGGTCATTGTCTTCTCAGGTTTGAACCACTTACTATTCATGATGGTGTTGGATCGTCCACGCCCAATTGCACATATTGCCTTCCCAAACAAAAAGTGTTTTACAAAATGTAAATCAATATATTGTTTTATGTGAGTGACTAGGCAGGATGATTTATCAGATCATTTTGAAGGAAAAACTCTAGGGCGACAACTTCCATTACTCAAAAGTATTTCCATTACTCATGTGTTTTGTGGTGTTATTTCAGACACTTTAATGTTTTGTTTTTTGAATATCCATGCATAAACATTCTCTCAAAAATACAAACATGTACATGCATGTTGCTCACATATTATGGTAGCCCTGTTTGTGATAAATAGAGTGTAATTACACCTTTGCCATTAATATGTTTATAAGCAACTGAAAAAAGCACAAATATCAGGGCATGTCAGACATCTCAAGGACCCCAAAAAAACTTGGTTCCCAGAGGGTTAAACTACTGTTAACTTGAGGATGTGCATTTTATCATTCCGATCCAAATTGAACGCAATATGCAATACGCATTTTGATCACTAGTTGCTGGCTTGTTTAAATGCAGATAAACGATAGCTGGAATTGACATCTCTACTGTAATTGAAAGAGTCTTACATTTTCAACCAGTATCAGTAATTTCAGCATTAAAGTGTAAGTTTGTTTGACAAAGGAATCTCATCTCAGCGGCTCGTAAACTGTACCTGTAGTACTTATTATTCTGCTTTGGTTGAAGAAATCCAAATTGGCATTATCTGTTTCTGACGAAGAAATCTCAGTAAAGTGTTATATATATGTAGACCTGGCTGATATATGTAGAATGGCATAAACACCTATATCGAAATCTACAACAACAAAGAATGGAGATTCGACTACTGCTCAGCCTCAAAAACAACCCAAGGCAATCACGTCGGAGGAATAGGGCTCCTCATGAGCAGCAAAGCCGCTAAATCCATGACAGCAACAACTAAAGTGTCTGAGCGGATAATGACAGCAACATTTGCCGGCAACCCTATAACAACAGTCATTGTAATCTATGCCCCGACAGAAGAAAAACCAAAGACAGAGAAAGACAACTTCTATAACCAGCTCATCAAATGTGCACAAGACACACCACCACACAACATGCTCATCATTGCAGGCGACTTCAATGCAAGAATTGGAGAAGACAGTCATCAGTCAAACTCAAGAGTTATAGCCAAACATGTTCTGCACAAAGCACAAATGACAATGGGAAGTAGACTAGTTGAGTTCTGTGAAGCACCAAACACAAGGGCCAACACAGCCCAGATTCCCTCATCCAAAATCCAGAATCTGGACGTGGCAACCAGATGCCAACAGAAACGCAAAAGACAGGAAAAACAGAGCTCAACTAGATCGCATACTCATCAACAGCAAATGGATTAACTCGGTGAAGACGTAAGAGCGTACGACACAATCAATCTAGGGTCGGACCACAGAATAGTAAGTGCAGAGATCAAGATCAGCCTGAGAGCGCCGAGAAAGAACAAGAATAAGCGCATCAAGTTCGACTGGAGAAAGCTTAAAGACAACGAGGAGCTACAAGCACAATACACCATCACTATCCAAAATCGCTACAACGCTCTTAGGAGAGAAGAAGACCACGATGATATGCAGCAAAAATACGATAGATCATTACAGCCATCGAAGAAGCCGCAAAGAGCACGGTCGGCCAGTCAAGAAAAAAGCACCAAAGAACTGGGTTTCGAGTGAAACGATCAAACTTCTCAAAGCACGAAACAAATCCAAGAGAAAAGGAGTGCGAACATGAAAACAGCTCAGTCAAGATCTGCTTGACTCATACGAGCAGGACAGAATCAACTACTTGGAAGAAAAACTACAGCGACTTAAAGAAGCAGCAAAAGCAAACAAACTAAGAACAACTTGGGAGATAGTCGAGAGATCAGCGGCAAGACTAAGTCGACAAACAAACACAAGATGAAAAAAGCAGACGGTAAAGACATCAACTCAACACAAGAACTGCTAAAGGAGTGGCAACAATACTTTAAAACACTGTTAAATAGTAACATAATCACTGACGACTTGCCAATCAAACCAGCTGTTCAGGATCTTGACATCAACACAAGCCCATTCACTTTCCTAGAGATAAAGAGCGACAATTGAAGGACCTAAGGAGTGGCAAATTCACCTGGCTGCGACTATGCAATCACACCGGAGGCACTAAATATGGAGGAGACTATGTCGCCGATTTCATCTGTAACATCTGCAACGATGTATACACGGTCAAGAAAAAGCACCAGAACAGTTCACCACAAATCTGATAGTACCACTGCCCAAAAAAGGAGACCTCACCCTAATGAGCAACTACAGGGGGATCAGCTTAATGTCGGTCACCGCCAAAGTATACAACAAAGTCCTTCTTTACCGAATAAGAGACCCGATCGATAAGATTCTACGTGCCAATCAAGCTGGCTTCAGAAGAGGGAGAGGATGTACAGAACAAGTTCACATCCTGCGTAGATAATCGAAGGCTTTCAAGACAAGAAACTTGATTATTACATCACCTTTGTCCGATTTTTAAGAAGGCATTCGATTCCATCAAGAGATCAACCATGTTTGACATATTACGACATTATGGGATCCCGGACAAATAGTAAGTGCGATCCGCACTCTCTACAACAAGTCAAAGAGTCACGTACTAATAGAAGGGAAGCTGTCAGACCACTTCGACATTACAACAGGCGTCTTACAAGGTGACACCCTAGCTCCCTTCCTATTTATAATCGTTATAGACTATGTATTAACACGAACTGAAGAAGAGCACGCAAAGAACACATCATCGCATGGAATCGTAACACATTTAAAAGAATCCAGCAGGAATCCAGAAGTATCACTATTTGACCTGGATTTCGCTGACGACATTGCCCTGCTTGAAAACACCCTGGATAGAGCACAGGAACAACTCACAACAACAGCAAAGTGGGCCAGGAGAGTAGGCCTCCAAGTTAATATACGCAAAACAGAAGCAATGAGTAACCAAGAACACACCAGTCTAGACATGGCAACACACAGTCATCAGCACATAGAGCTTGATGGACAGACCATCAAATGGACAAAGAACTTTATATATCTTGGTTCTCATATCACATCTAGCGAATCTGATGTCAAAATCCGAAGAGGTCAAGCATGGGGGCCTTCTGAAGATGAAGAACGTATTCCAGTCAAGAACTATACCAATTACACTCAAGATAAATATATTCGAATCTGCGTGTGTCTCAATCCTGCTCTATGGCTGCGAGAGCTGGATCCTTAGCAGCAAACTTAGAGACCAACTCAACAGCTTTGCTACAAACTGTTACAGAATCATGCTTGGCATAAAACGTCTGGACAAGAAAAGCAATAAAGAGGTTTATGAAAGAGTCGGCCGCAACCAACTTGTCCTTCAAGTACAACAGAGGCAGCTAAGATTCGTCGGACACTCCCCTAAGAAGACATGAGAGTGACCTGATCAACAAGTACGTCTTGTACGCGCCACAACAGCGGCATGGCAAAAGAAGTCAAGGCAGAGCTCGAAAGCTATACCACCAATACATCGCGAACTAATAAACAAGGACATACCAGCAACAATGAGCGAACTACGAAAAGTTGCCAAAAATCGTATGGAATGGACAAAATTAGTGACCCGACTGTCAACCTACCCTGTTTACAGCCGATTGATGATGATGAGACCTGGCTGATGCTCCCCTTTCTACAATGTAAAGGCCTTACAAATTATTGTTAGATTGATGTAATTCATCAAAATGTAAGCTGCATCTACAAGCAGAGTCTACCTAGCGATCAACTCTTTCACTCGCTGAAAAGTCAGTATTTGTGCATGAGACGGACGTGACTATGTACGCTTAGACAAGTTTTGACTTACAGCAAATCTATTTCCTTACTCTTTAAACAAGTAGAAGAAGTTGTTTAGAGTGAAGAGAAGTTACATGCAGTAAAATTTGCAAATGCCAAACCACATTTACTGAATGTAACATCAAGTTTTTGAAGACTTAAAGTATAGGTGCCACATTTTAACTCGTTTAAACATGCATAACTCGTTTAAAATGTGCAAACATTCTTCATGGACTGTTGAATTGTTCTGACATGCACTGGTTCCCATGACAATGACTTGTCACAGGAAGTGCTAACTCGTGACTTCATCTTGTAAACAAACCAGCCTAGGTGGCTAAGCTAACCTAACCTAGCGTCCATTCAGCTTAGGCTAAGCTAAATAATAACTTCTACAGTTATCCAAGTCAAGTCCAAGTCATCTTCATTTATATAGCGCTTTTAATAATGTAGATTGTTTCAAAGCTGCTTTACAGAGATAAACGTATTTAAGGTAACAGATTGTTTTGGCTTTATAGCGGTTCTTGAATAAAGTTATTTTCCAGCTAAAGTTAGTTTTGATTGATTCACTTCCGTCGAAAGGATAACTTGTTATTAACCCTCTGGGGACCAAAAACGCGCCGGCGCGTTTTGCTTGTGTTTTTTTTTAGCAATGCAAAATAATCTCAAAATGCTCTGTTAATTTTGATCTTTCATTTTCGTGTTATACATCCATCTATCCTGTTCAGTTTCTATTTTTTTTTCTGTATACTCACAATAAAAAATAAAGTGTTTTGCTTTTTGCCAAATAAAGAAAAATAACATGATGCAAGTTCTGCACTCTCTCTGTCAATGAAATGTAACTGTAAATGTAAATGATCTGTAACTCCGCGAAAAATCAGTCAATCAGGCAAACATACCCACGGGCATAAAGCTTGAGATCGCATCTTAAAATGAAGTCATTTATATAAAAAAACAAATATTCTCAGCTTCTGTAATCTGTATGAAAAGAGAGCGATTCCAGTCGAGCTCATTACGAGCTCATTGACTTTAATTCGTTCACGCCTACTGACGGAGCGCGCTATTCACAAGATAATGTGTTAAGCCATCTATGGCAAAACAGGTAAACGCCCCCAAGCAAATGCTTTAAGTTTCATCATTCAGTCACCTGCACGTTGGAAGATGCCACGATACAATAATATTCTTCAACTTTTTTAATAAGGAATGGAGCTTCATCACTACCTCCGCCTGCAACTCGGAGTGCGCTTAGCAACAGATTCAGAAATCAGAAAGAGTAAGTACATATTTACCCACTATTATTACAGATATTTTCACAAACTAACATGGAAAACATGTGGATTTTACTGGTTATCTAAGGCCAAATTAGAACCTGGAATTGATATGTTTCCCGCAGTGCTGAATGAGAAGAGCCATTAATATTATTAATAAACTATTGTTTTCTAAGTCGGCTAAAAACATCTCTATCTTCGCTGTTAAGCAGATGCGCTTTTAGAGAGAAATACTCCTTTCATACGCATTTCATAATCAGAATGTATTATCTTTCGATTCGAATTTGTTCGTTTTAAAGTGGACATTTCAAGCTTTAGCCTAGGCTATATGTTGTTTTCTGTTCTCGCGCTCCAGTTCATTGAGATCATGAAAGCGCGCCTGATTGTTTTATTTTACAAAAGCACAACGCTTTCTTGTTATTATGAGTTTACACAAATAAAAGTAGTTGCGAATAATGTATTATTATTTTCTGTATGACCAGAAATGATAAGAGTAGGCTATTTTAAGTAGTTTCCACTGTTGATAGGAAAATGCAAGTGTTCTCGTCCGCGGCTCCGTGCCATGCAGTCTAACCCGTATTATGAATGACATTTGATGAATTGCTTTGTTCCTTTTTTGGATAAAAGCGTCTCTAAATATGTAGCCTAATAAATGTTATAATAATGATGATAATTATTATTATTATTTGCGTACACCGATCACAAACGCACCGCGTCTTCTAAGTCAGGTGACTGTAAATGCGCAAAAA
>JARPMJ010006318.1:0-53788 GCA_033366665.1 Phoxinus dragarum
AATTATCAGCAAAAGTTTTTTTAAAAGTGAACTAATCCTTTAAGCTTCAAAAATGTCTCGCCTCTGTCTTCCACTTTTTCATTTTTTATGTTACATGTTTATGTTTTCTTTGATTCTATAACTTCTCATGTTAATGATGTGCAGTTATTGGTTGTCTCCATCTGCTTTTCTGCTGGTTTGATTGTTATAATAAGCAGATTGCTTGTCTATTTGTCTGTCAGCTGTTTGTATTATTTTGTGAAGCGACCTTGGGTTCTTGAAAGGCGCTATAAAAATAAACATATTATTAAAAAGTAGGGCTGTAAACGATTAATTGCGATTAATCGAATCCAAAATAAAGTTTGTGTTTACATAATAAATGTGTGTGTGTTGTGTATAATTATGTTGGATATATAAATACACACACATGCATGTATATATTAGAGAAATATTTGCATTTATATACTGCATATATATTTTTATAAGATTTATATTATATATAAATAGAACTATTTTATATATAAATAACACATTTTTCTTAAATATTTACAAGCATGTGTTTGTGTTTATATATACAAAATAATTATACACAATACACACACACATATATTATGTAAACACAAACTTTTATTTTGGATTCGATTAATCGTTTACAGCCCTTTAAAAAGTTAAAATCAAGTTCTCCAAGCACTTTAAACACCTTGTACGAACCCTGTAAACAGATTGCTGGTCTTAAGTGGTTTAAGCTGGTTTAGCTGGTCTCCCAGCCTGGAAAACTCCCAAACCCACTTAAACCAGTGAATCAGACCAGCGGGATCAGATTGGGTTGTTGGTTCTGACCTTGTGCCAGCCCTTCAGGGGCCATTTCCTCCTCTTCAGCATAAAGCCCTCGTGCTTCTCTGGCCGCTGCACATGAGTTTGCCCGATCCTCAGGCCCTCGACGATCTCCCAGCTATCCGTCTCCTACACAGGACAACATCACATATGAGAAAACCAACGCACAAGTAAAAGCCACTAAAGTGCACAAACAGCTCTATATCATTCATGAACACCAATAATAAACATGAGATGGAAATATTGAGAGAGTTAGAATGAATGAACGAATGAACGAATGAATGAATGAATGAATGAATGAATGAATGAATGAATGAATGAATGAATGAATGAATGAATGAATGAATGAATGAATGAATGAATGAATGAATTACAGATTAAATGAATATACACTGAACTGGTTTAGCAGCCAATATTAGTTTGCGAAAAAAGCTATAAAAAAAAGAAAAGCTTTTAGATCGCAAGTGTGTACAGCTAATTTCACCTGACTGATCAAACTGCCGACCTCATTAGAAACATCATTAAACACACATCAGACCGGTGGCGCTCGACACAAATCATGAGTTGGGTGAAAAGTATTCCTATGAATAGATTTTACACTTGTAGAAGATACTGGGAGGTGTTTAATACCACAGTACATCCACATCGCTTTTTATAATAAGTTGCATATTCTGGTTTTGTTTTATTCTGAAAAAGACGTGCACATGCATCACAGTTATTGAAATATTTCTAGTTAGACTGGATGCGCTGAATAAAGTGCTAGCATGAACAAACATTAACTCTGCTACACACAGTAGCGTCACATGGAAACATGTATGTTTAATAATGTACACGGTCCCTTCCAAATTAATACAAATAAATAAATAAACAAAGTGGGTTAGAAGTATACAGAGAGTTAACTCTGTATAGTTGCAATACAAAAGAAAAACTTAGATGTAAACTGTAGTTTACACTTAAAATACAGGTAAAAGTATATTGTCTTTTTAAACTAAAAAGTGGGCCAAGAAGAACTAAAATGGGACACATACAAGTACACTACTAGCACAGTGACTTATACTTGCTACATAAACTGCACTCAGAAAATATACCTGGACTTTACCTACGCTTACTTAAAGCTACACTGTGTGATTTTTACCCCCATCTAGTGGTGAAAAGGTGTATGACCATCCAGTGAATATTAGTTTCTGTTCCTCTCAATTCCGATTTCGTTTTAACTCCTACGGTGGCCAATGTAGTCCAAGATTAACATGGCTTCCAGTTCGACCTCGTCCATGAGTATTCCTTCAAGTGATGAGGTTACTTTAGAAAACTATTATAATTTGCAGTAATTTAATTTGTCAGTTAACATATAGGTTATGACATCTATGTAAAATGAATAATAGTTTTATGTTTTCGTAATTTTTTTACCATTTCATTGCTAACATCAGCTATCAGGTTCCCAGACGAATGCAAGCTAATCTTAGTAATGTAACTTTTATCAGTGCTATCGTTATTCTGTATATTGTACGACATCACTAGCGTAAGACAACGTTTACATTGTAGGCTATATCATTTTCTCCGTGAGCAGAGATCAGCTGATGTGACGGAGGTGCGAGGGAGAGGGAGAGGGAAAGGAAAAAATTAAAACAGGGCCGGAGCCAGTGAATTGCGGAGACGCGAAAGGCAAAGCTTGAATTAACGGGTATGTCCCTCTTTGGCTAATGTACTTTCAAGATGGAGGGGCAACATGGCGACCGACATTCGAACCCCTCACCCGTATGCATTTTCAATGGCATATTATACACTCACGAGAATACTTTATTACTTGAACGAAGTAAATATACATTAATGAGCACATATATTTTTGAAATAACTAAGTGTTTTTAGCCAAGAATAAACTAAAAAAGTTACACAGTGTAGCTTTAAACGAGTGGTGTAATGTCCTTTTCACAAGATGTAAAATAAGTCTCTGGAGTCCCCAGAGTGTGTGTGAAGTTTTAGCTCAAACAGCAACATTACACACTAAATAAAGTTATAAAAGTGAAATCATAATCAACCACCCCTTTAAAGTCACCATGAAATCAAAATTGACGATTCTTATTTTTATAGAATACTGCAGTAATTATTATAAATTATGTATCTATGCACATTATTTTCTTGAAATTCATGTTCATCAGCATCTCTTCTCTTCTCTGAGGATGAGGGCGGAGCAACCTGTCAATCACATGAGATCCACCAATAGCAAACCACGATCATCTCTTCTAGTTCATTTATAACATCAAATAAACATGAATGAACATCAGGAGGAATGTTGTTTTAACCGCGGAAAGGCGTCAGTACACTCCGCTTCTCAAGTTCACATCCTGCCATGTTAATCTACTAACTCTCCTGACGGCTTTGGCGGACAAAATGGCGGATGGCGAAGTATGATTGGTCAGATCACCTGTCAATCAAGCTCCCTGCGAAGGGTCAATTCCACACAGAGAAAATCAAGCCCCGCCCACATTTGTTCTTGTCCGTAAAGCCTATCACTCCGATATACGCCACAATGAGGAAGTTCCTACTTCCATTTCATGACGACTTCAATGAAATGAACTTGAAATATACGTCTTTTTTTTGTATGGGTAAATGTGAGCATCAGAATGGCGATGGCTGCTTTAGAAACAACACTAATTAGTTTATGTTAATGAACTAATAACTGATATTGAGCTCCTACTGTCGCCACAGTGACAGAGAGTTGAGGTTTATTTGCCCTCTTCCTGACGTGTAATAATCAGCATTCGTCTGTATTGACCAGTTGTGTCACATTTTGTAGCGACTACTCTTTCAATCAATTCAAAACAATTTATTTATTTTATTCTGTCAGCAAAAGTATTGGATAATAGGCGAATAAATAAGATCCAATAATCATAAATAATGACTGCAAAGTCTATACCGAATGTATACACATTTCTTCAGAATCTCCTGCAGAGTTTGTGAAGACTTGAATGAGCTCCTGCTTTGTTGAAAGTCAAACTATTAAAGTAATTTTACTGATTTATCAGCTTGTCTGTCTAAGTGGGCAGTTCTGGCCTGTAACTGGCTTTAACATACTTTATAGTCCTAGTCAACAGCCTTGCTTTAAACAACCAAGTCAGCTGAGAGGAATGTGACCATCATGTGATTCATATTGGAGCTTTGTTGAAGTGTTTTTAATCCTCATGGACAAAAGAATGGGAAAAATATTTCCTGAACAACTGAAAAAGTGAGCGGTCACTAGGGGCTTTCTCACCGGGGGAGCCTTTCATAGTTCCTACAACTATTGGCGGAAGTTCCCGGAGTTTGGCGTGTTCGCACCGCAGGAACTGGGAACGATTTAGTTCTAGGAACTCCTTTTGGAGGAAATAATTGAGCTCCTACTTCAGAGTCGGTCTAAACCAGCACTATAGGAACTACTAGTGACGTTAGTTTGATTGGCCGAACGCATGCGAAACACCAGCACCCGCCATTTCTTAAGAAGCTGTGTAAACACACAGATCATAGCCTATATATTTACTCCACAAACTAACTCCACGAACATGGAAAACAGTGATAGATGGACCTCTTAACCTTTACGCTGAGGAGAAAATCCAATGCAACTTTGAAGGGACCAAGCCAAACATGATCATGTATTTCTGCTCAGCTAGCAACATTACTGTCTACTTTCTAACAGTTATAATAACGTATTAGACTCTGGCGTTCCCAGCGCCATCAAAATAAAAGTCACAACGACAACCGCGGCTAATGGTGCGTTCAAGTCAACTCGTATAGATCGTATTTACGAGATAAACGCACAAGAACGCCACCACAATGTCGAAAATACGAGTGGGGAGCTCGGGATTTTCTCTAAGCCCCGATCTTTACGAGCTGTGGGCGTGTCACTGAGAAACACGGCGGAATACCACAATACAAGGTATTTAGCTTGTCAGGCTTTTCTATTTACAGCGCAGTAAGGTACAGTAATCGCCTGCACAGAATATGATAGCGTTATAAAATAACAATGTAATATGTAACGATAAAGTTTGCAGTGGCTTCATAAATTAACTAAAAGCATAAAAAAAACAAAGCACACCTTATGCAAATCTTTGTTCTTCATTTTCTAGAAAGAGAGTTTAAGAACCTTGCTTTATTTTTGTGTAATTAATTAAGAGAAAGTACTCTTCCATCTGACTCCGACGAAAGTGACTTTAACGCACGGGCTGTCGTAAACACGACTTCCCACCTCGTGCGTACGAACTTCCCAGGAGGACTTGAACGCACCATCACGTCACTTCAGAGTTCCTACTGGACTCCGATTTGAGCTTCGGAAGCGTTGAAATGTCTGAAGTTCTGCGGCTAGACCGTATGTGACCGGCCGACCGGATGTGACGGATTCTAATCAAAACTATGAATGTATAAACCTTATGCGCCAGAGAAACGAGCGTGCAGCCATCTTCAGAATATCGTCTTTGAACTTCCGTTTTTGCGGTCGCTCTGTATATCTCTATGGCACCGCTGTTGAGGAGTAATTAGCCGGTGGATTTACTTATTGTAAAGTTAATGAGGAAGTCATGAGAATTGTAATGTTTAAAGCAGATGTCTAAACATGTCAGTAGACCGGGAAGATTTTAAACGAGCCGTTCATTCATAAATCCGCAAGATCACTGTGAAAATACAGACCGGAAGACAAAAGACAACGAGTGCAGCGCTGAAAAGGGGCGGAGCTACATAAGGTCTATAGAGCATAATTTCATTTGTATTTGTGCATATTTTATGTTTAATAATAGTATATTTTTCTGTGTTTATCTTATATTATTTGTTTCCTATGTAACTATGTATTTGGTATTTGACATGGTGTCTCTTTCAGAGAAAAGGATGTGAATGTTTAGAGGATGTATTATTTAAGCCTGTAGAGGCATCACTTCCTGTGTGATCAGCTGTGGAAGCACATAGGTTTTCTATCGTGTCTTTTGTTTGCTTCTGTTCTGTTTGGAAACTGAGGGTTATTTGTTTTGTGTGGATATATTCAGGCTAGGGCTGTCACTTTTTATTCGATATTCGAATATGCATTCGAACATGACGTGAAATAACCGTAATCGAACTTCAAATAAACTATTCGGTTTTTAAAGTGCCATGTCTAGCGCATTTTTTAGAGTCTATGATAAGACCGTTTGCTTTTTATTTTAAAAAAGCGTGTTATTTTGAAAGCGTGTTACAGGCTATATAGGCTATGTTATATAGTCAGATATGACGGCGCGCTGCAACACGCATCACCGCAGATGATCTATTCATCAAGCGCCAAGCCAATGTGCAAACTATCGCAAATCAAAGTGAAAGTAAGTCGCAGACGCTTTAACACACAATAATAATAATCTTCATTAAAAGTAAAGAAAATAAATTATCTTACCAGGGCTGCCGCTCTCTCTTATTGCAGTCTTTGATGTTAGCTGATGATCAATAAAATGCAGCTCATATTGCTTTCGGTGACATTAAATCCATTAAATCTGCATATAGCGTGGGAATTGAAGATCGGATTTATATCCGATTTAAAACAAATTTAGGCCTATGTGACCAGGTGTAAATGGAATCGTTTTGATAGCTACCCGATCTGAGAAAACGCATGAAGTGGCCAGGTTTAAACAGCCCCAGAAACGCAGCAGACGGCCAGAGCATCGCCAGGCGTCCAACATCGTATGACTGCATCTTTCCTGCACAACCGGTCGGCACCGTGCAGATGCACATGTAGCTAAAGGCATGGTTTATTTGCAGATATGAGTCCTATAAGTGTAATTTTTGGAGTCCTGTTTATGACTGTCAAACTGTTAGTAAAGTTTCGATTGACGTTTTTTTTTTATATTTAATATATTCGAATACATAGACTGGTATTTGATATCCGTTCGAATTAGATTTTTCTCAAAAGTGACAGCCCTAATTCAGGCATGCATTACATTCATTAAAATCATAAATTTTACCGTGGTGAATAAGCCGAGGGTAACGGTTGCTTCGCGACCAATTCACCCTTCGCAGGGAGTTTGATTGACAGGCATTTATTTATTTATTGATTGACATTTAGTCCAAGAAAGCAGTCAGAAGAGTTAGTAGATATAACGTCGGTGGTTACACAGAGTGTACTGACGTCTTTCGGCGGTTGAAACAACATTCCTTCTGATGTTCATTCATGTTTATTTGATGCTATAAATGAACTAGGAAGAGATGATCAGTTCACGAGCAGCTTTAACTGAGGCGACACAGCGATCTGTCACACACATTAAAAAAGCCACAAAACGGCATTTATTGCTTAAATTTCTTTAAAAAATGACCAAATTTAAAGGTGAGACTTTGCTTCATTATAAAGTAACCTGGTCTGTCTGTCTGTCAGTGTGTTGTCAGTGTCCTCTCTGCTCCGCGATGTGTTTTTCACTTCGTGAGAACATGGTGTGGCGTGAGAGAGGTGTGGCTTGTCGGACACAGCAACAGTAACTAAAGGGGGCGGGTCTTTGCGAACGGTCAATTTCAAAGATCTGTGCGACTGCCGCTAGGGGGTGAAATGCGACAATCGTATGCGAATGTCGTGTGCGGTGGAAAGGCGGCTTAAGTTCCTATAACTGCCCGATGCGAAAGCCCGTACTGTTGCACAGCCACAGCTTTTCTCTTCTTCTGTCTCGAAGCGAAGTCGGTCTCACCCAAGCGCCCCCCGGTGGCTGGTCCCAGTATAGGTCATAAAGCCCGCCTCCCCATGAATTCTAATGAACTGATGGAAACTAAAAAATCTGATTACACTTCAAATAAATTTTCTGTCATTTTAGGTAGTTTATTTTCACACTGATGTCAATTTAAGTGTTCGTTTCTTAAAATAAGCTTGGTCTTTAGTTAGTTATTTGATGCTATAAAAATGGGAATGTGACGTCATGATTGACAGCTGTGATTGACAGCTTCTCTAAACGAAGTAGTCACTTAGACACCAACTGACTTTTTTGGTGATTTTCGGGAGGAGATTGGAGCTTCAGCTTTAAGATTTTTACATGTCCATAACTGTTTATTTCACACTGAACATAATGAGCTGTTGTGCAGTAAACTGTACTAGCGGTTTCTGCGAGAGTGAGGACGGGGCCTTGACATCGCGGCTTTACTTCCCGCGTTCACCACTGCGCAGGCTCGGGTCCCGCGTTCACCACGCGCAGGCTCGGGTCCCGCGTTCACTACTGCGCAGGCTCGGGTCCCGCGTTCACCACTGCGCAGGCTCGGGTCCCGCGTTCACTACTGCGCAGGCTCGGGTCCCGCGTTCACCACTGCGCAGGCTCGGGTCCCGCGTTCACTACTGCGCAGGCTCGGGTCCCGCGTTCACTACTGCACAGGCTCGGGTCCCGCGTTCACTACTGCACAGGCTCGGGTCCCGCGTTCACTACTGCGCAGGCTCGGGTCCCGCGTTCACCACTGCGCAGGCTCGGGTCCCGCGTTCACTACTGCGCAGGCTCGGGTCCCGCGTTCACTACTGCGCAGGCTCGGGTCCCGCGTTCACCACTGCGCAGGCTCGGGTCCCGCGTTCACTACTGCACAGGCTCGGGTCCCGCGTTCACTACTGCGCAGGCTCGGGTCCCGCGTTCACCACTGCGCAGGCTCGGGTCCCGCGTTCACCACTGCGCAGGCTCGGGTCCCGCGTTCACTACTGCACAGGCTCGGGTCCCGCGTTCACTACTGCACAGGCTCGGGTCCCGCGTTCACTACTGCACAGGCTCGGGTCCCGCGTTCACTACTGCACAGGCTCGGGTCCCGCGTTCACCACTGCGCAGGCTCGGGTCCCGCGTTCACTACTGCACAGGCTCGGGTCCCGCGTTCACTACTGCGCAGGCTCGGGTCCCGCGTTCACCACTGCGCAGGCTCGGGTCCCGCGTTCACTACTGCGCAGGCTCGGGTCCCGCGTTCACCACTGCGCAGGCTCGGGTCCCGCGTTCACCACTGCGCAGGCTCGGGTCCCGCGTTCACCACTGCGCAGGCTCGGGTCCCGCGTTCACTACTGCGCAGGCTCGGGTCCCGCGTTCACTACTGCGCAGGCTCGGGTCCCGCGTTCACCACTGCGCAGGCTCGGGTCCCGCGTTCACTACTGCGCAGGCTCGGGTCCCGCGTTCACTACTGCGCAGGCTCGGGTCCCGCGTTCACCACTGCGCAGGCTCGGGTCCCGCGTTCACTACTGCGCAGGCTCGGGTCCCGCGTTCACCACTGCGCAGGCTCGGGTCCCGCGTTCACCACTGCGCAGGCTCGGGTCCCGCGTTCACTACTGCGCAGGCTCGGGTCCCGCGTTCACTACTGCGCAGGCTCGGGTCCCGCGTTCACTACTGCGCAGGCTCGGGTCCCGCGTTCACCACTGCGCAGGCTCGGGTCCCGCGTTCACTACTGCGCAGGCTCGGGTCCCGCGTTCACTACTGCGCAGGCTCGGGTCCCGCGTTCACTACTGCGCAGGCTCGGGTCCCGCGTTCACCACTGCGCAGGCTCAGGTCCCGCGTTCACTACTGCGCAGGCTCGGGTCCCGCGTTCACCACTGCGCAGGCTCGGGTCCCGCGTTCACTACTGCACAGGCTCGGGTCCCGCGTTCACTACTGCGCAGGCTCGGGTCCCGCGTTCACCACTGCGCAGGCTCGGGTCCCGCGTTCACTACTGCGCAGGCTCGGGTCCCGCGTTCACCACTGCGCAGGCTCGGGTCCCGCGTTCACTACTGCGCAGGCTCGGGTCCCGCGTTCACTACTGCGCAGGCTCGGGTCCCGCGTTCACCACTGCGCAGGCTCGGGTCCCGCGTTCACTACTGCACAGGCTCGGGTCCCGCGTTCACTACTGCACAGGCTCGGGTCCCGCGTTCACCACTGCGCAGGCTCGGGTCCCCGCGTTCACTACTGCGCAGGCTCGGGTCCCGCGTTCACTACTGCGCAGGCTCGGGTCCCGCGTTCACCACTGCGCAGGCTCGGGTCCCGCGTTCACTCCTGCACAGGCTCGGGTCCCACGTTCACTACTGCGCAGGCTCGGGTCCCGCGTTCACTACTGCACAGGCTCGGGTCCCGCGTTCACTACTGCGCAGGCTCGGGTCCCGCGTTCACTACTGCGCAGGCTCGGGTCCCGCGTTCACCACTGCGCAGGCTCGGGTCCCGCGTTCACTACTGCGCAGGCTCGGGTCCCGCGTTCACCACTGCGCAGACTCGGGTCCCGCGTTCACCACTGCGCAGACTCGGGTCCCGCGTTCACCACTGCGCAGGCTCGGGTCCCGCGTTCACCACTGCGCAGAAGCAGGTCCCAAATCTGCGCCATATTAGGATTTTGGTGGCTTCAGTTTTCACCAATGGAAGAGAATGAAGGGTCGTTGTCCATCTTTTTTTACAGTCTATGGCAGGGGTATGCAACCTATGGCACGCGTGCCAACACTGGCACGCTGAGGGTTAATCGCTGGCACGCGAGCAAAAGTGAGAGAGATGCATTCCATTCAGATAAAGTACCTCGTACCTGCATTCAGATCTACATTTTGATCAGCTTGTTATATTAAGGTAGGAATTATACATAAAAGTGTTAGAATTAGAGCGTGCCGGTCTGACAAACCATTGGTGCGATCACTGCGCATCACGTGCACACAACTGACTGACAGCTTATGCTGCGTTCACACCAAACGCGAATAGAGCGGCAAATTCACGTCTAACGCGTCTAGTTGGATGCTTGAACATTTTGAATCCATTCGCGCGTCCAAAGCGAAATTGACGTGCGAATGAGGCAAATTCCCGGCAACCGCGCCACGCTAAATGCCTCATTTGCGCCACAGGACCTTGACGCGCGTAAACGCATCTTTAAATTGACTTAACATTGAAATCACTCACGCCAGACGCTCTGTTCGCATTCCCGATAAAACTGGACAGATTGCATCTGGTTGTTGAAGCCACAAATGTAAATTTTACTCCTAAAATGGTAAAAACTAAACATGCAAGAGCGTTTTATAATGGCTCCCGGTACCCAGATATAACAGAGCTACCGCAGCACAGCAGAGAAGTAGCCGAACATCTCTTCAGCAAGCCGACGCGCTTTGATTTTGATATTGCTTTCTTTGACGTGAACGCTGTTAAATTTGCATATAGTGATTCGATTTATAAAGATTAGATATATATTCGTTTTGCAGAGACAGTTACATTGCCCAGTGTAAATGGAACAGTTTTAACAAAACGGATAGCCTATCTGATCATTTAAAACGCATGAATGACCAAGCGTAAACAGACCCATTGGAAATCTGTTATTCAAAGTGTAATTTAAAACTGAAAACAATCAAACTAAAGGATTTTGACAAAAGTAAAACATTTTATGAAAAATTGCACCAGAAATAAGCCTATTTAAAGTTCTGCACTATTTCTATGTTAGCCATTATGAATATTTAAAATGTGTATGTGTATTTTTACATATAGGGGTGGGGTTATGGCACAGTGATAAACTCAGAACGTAAAAATGGCACTTCATGACAAAAAGGTTGCCGACCCCTGGTCTACGGTCTCACCTGTCGACTGTCTCTCTGAGACGAAGAGGAGGAGGACGCGCTCTTGTGGGTGGGGGTGGAGCTTTTGTGTAAAGGGGTGGAGCTCTTGTGGATGGGCGTGGCTCCCTTCTCCTCCAGGCTGGTGGCTCGGCTGTGATGACGAGACATGATAGCGGCTGCTGTCCACCTTCTGCTCTCTCTCAACCTTTTTATTTAGTGTCTCTTCTTGTCCCTACAAAGCACAGCATGACCTTTGAATCCTCGTGCAGCCAAACGATTGAGCGCTTTCACCTGAAACACAAACGGTGGAGGAAATGAGAGTTATAAACATGGTGACAGAGAGGTCAAAGAGGTCATTACGGGTTTAAAGATGTCAAATTTATCACGGTTCAGTTTATATATTGGCTTTATGGTCACGGTTTCAATTCACTAAAGATTATATGTCGAAATCACTGATGCACCAGTTAGGAAATATGATGTGATAACACTGTATTGAATTTCTTTAACTACAATTATAATAGAATTATAAAACAAATATACAGCTTTTAATGTTGTTTATGTGTCTATGTGGTGTTTTTAATATGCTTTAAGACACACCATGTGTAAATTCATAAGTCGACAGCATTGCGGAGTATTTTCTGCTTAAAACTGCAGTGAACCAAAGACAGTCTCAAAAACACGGTGTGAAATCGCTGGTGTTTCTGACGTCACACACTACCTTGTAACCAATCAGATCAACGTGTGATCGTCAACCAGTGGATCTCTGAGTGAGTGAGTGAGTGGAGACGGGGCTCATTTGCATATTCATAGAACCGCACATACTAAATGAGGCAAGGGTGTCGAGTTACACTCAAGCTATTTTTTTCAAGAATAAAATGATTTAAATATGTAATTTTGGTGGTCAAAGATGAGTTTTAAGGGATAAAATGATTGACTACAGGGGGCTTTAAATGAAATACATTTAACAGGGCTTGGTGATATAAATTACTTGTACTACAAGTGAATTATTTACAAATATATTTAAAAAACAACAACTAAACTTAACCCAGAAGAAGCATTTGTGTGTTTTATTCTCAAAATGTTAATTATTGAATATGAAATAACTAATGATGACTTCCATATTATGATAATGACTTGTTCCAACTTATTGGTCTTTTATGTCATTGATTCATGAATCAAGCAGCTCGTCTAGTCTCTTCAGTGTCAAGAAGTTTATATTGCCACAGCAAAGAATTGCACAGCTTATGAATGAGGGTTGGAAATTCGATGATCATTGATCAGAGATCTCATCCAATCTGCATCGAGCAGGACTCATCATGTTTTTCGCCCTGTCAGTGTCGTTAAGAGACCGTACCACAGTCCTTGAGTTACAGGCTTCACTCGGGCTGGGGATCACAAAGAATGTAACGATTCAATTTATACTTAATAATTCCATTATTGATTCATTTAACAGACCTATGCTCCAGTCTTCATGCAAAACAAATACAATGTTATTTTAGTTGCATGTTTTATTGTTTCTTTTTTTAATATTATTTTTTTAAATGCCATTTATAAATTTACAACAATGAAATTGTGTTCCAAATCCATGACGCCAATTCACTTAAAGTCTGATGGCATCATCCAATCTAATAATATTATGTGACAATATCAATTCAATTAGGTGTAGAGTGACAGAAGAGAGAAAGACAAAACTGCAGTTAAAAATTAACCAACAGCATCAAAATAATCATGTAGCATTGGATATAACCTGGCAACAAATGAAAAATAATACATGTCAGCTCTAATCTTATGATTTTACAAAAAAAAAAAAATTAAAAAGTATTACTACTATAATATAACTATTAGTACTAACTACTAACTAATAGAGCAGAGGTGTAATTTTTTTTCTAAACATTAGTTATACCTTATATAGAATATAGTTAAGTGTGAATGTTTTAGGACACTTAATTGATTGTTTAAAGCAATTAAATTAAAATGTATTATATTTCAAATGCTGCCGCACCGCTACATCCCCTGAAGACTTAATGATTTAAAATGTAAAAGCTTTTAATTTGACATTATTTTTTAAAAGTGTACTTAAGTCTGGAGCAGTCATGATTGTGCTCTCTTTAAGTACAGTTAAGTGGGCTTTTATTTCATTAATATTATATTGTCTGCAAGTATATTTGAAGTACACTACAAATGCAAATTCAATACAATTAAGAGCGCCTCTTTTCCCCAAGGTTAATTAGTCAAGTGCTCCTAGAAGAACTGTTTGGGTTAATAATTGTACTGGCAACTCCAGGCTTCTTCAAGAGATGCACGGTATAAATGTGCAGGTGTTTCGAGGAGGAAAGTATAATGTTTTGTGGTTTAGGACATTATGTACAGTGTGTGTAACCGTCGATGTGTGTATGTGTTATAGTCTCTGCATGTGTCTTCCTGCTGCAGTATTGATTAGTCATGCAGTATGAAGAGACTTTGACCAGCCTAATTAGACCCAGAGGAACACACACACACACACACACACACACACACACACACACACACACACACACACACAAAACACACAGTCATCCTGATAGCTACAATTTAAGAAAAGCTGTTTCAATAGTGGGCACAGTGACAAGTGAGATAACAGGATACATCTGTACTGGCCTTCCCAACCCAAACATGCTTAGCAAGCACTCTGGGGAAAACACACACAGTACATGAACACACACATCTATAATTTAAGGGCTTCCACCCCCTCCTCCAGCACATTAACTGCGCCGCGGGAGCCCGGGGGGAGACGCGGGGAAACACGCATCACATGCTCAACCCGCCACATGAAGTGATGATGTTTCCCTCAACAAATTTATCTTCGCCATCTTCCCCCGACAGCAGCTTCACACGCTGACAAATGAAGCCTGCACTGAGCTCAACTCAAATCTGGATCATTTGACTGATACACTGAATTGAAAGCACAAAATAGTTTATTGATCGGTTTTCCTCTTCGCTTTTAGGTCCTATCACACTTTACAGCAGTGAGAAGAAACACACACACACACACACACACACACACACACACACACACACACACACACACACACACACACACACACACACACACACACACACACACACACACACACACACACACACACACACACACACACACTGGAGACAGTCCAGTAAAGTTGCCTGAAGCTAATTATCAGGGTTATATCCTGTTTTATGTGTTTGAGTTTTACAATGAGTTGTTTTTTGCAGTTTTCTGTTTTAATTTGTTCCTCTCTCCTGCTTAGGCTACGTTTACACGTGGACGGCTATTTTCATAAACGGACATTTCACGCCTCTCCGTTTTAAAAAATAACATCGTGCACACCTGTCAGTTTTCAGAAAAGTGTTCATATATATCCCAGTGTTCAGAAAAGGTTCGCCAAACCTGTAGGTGGCAGTGTCACGAGAAGCTCAAGCCCACGTTAGCCAATCAGAATCCCGAAAATAGTCTCATACTGTGACGTCGGCTGCCTAAAACTCAGTTTTTCTAAGTTTACATGCAAACGTGCAAACGAAGTTTTCCAAAATCTCCACTCTGGCCGGGTTTTTTAGAAAGAATCGTTTTCAGTCTCCTAGGTTACTCATTGTTTATTATCGTTTGCACCTGATGTTAATTTAGTTGATTAGTTTGCTCTTGTATTTAAGCCCTGTGTCTTTGCAGTTCATGTTCAGTCCTATTTCAGTACTGAGATTTGAGTGTTTCGTGAAGATCTGAGCTTGTTTCTGATAAAAGTAGCTGCCGCATCTAGATCCTGCCAACTTTCTTCTTTTCTGCAACCAGCACACGACACTAATGTAATGAAGCGCGTCTCAGGACATATTTTCACTCACCTTCACTGCAGTAATAAATGGACAGTTTTCAAGAATTGAACGAATTAACATCCTAATCTGAGGTGTAAAATCAGAGATGCTCTGAACATCTCTTTTATCATGAGACCACACAAGAAGTGGACAAAAAAATTGGCCTGATATTCACAATGTTGCTTATTTTTTTACATTTCCCAACAAAATAATATCAAATAAAGTACGTCATTTTCACTTGCAACACTGTCAGGTCAGATTGGCTTATGCATCATTAGAGAGCTAAACTATTATTTAAACTATTAAAGTGTGAACAAATATCTAACATAGTCTTTATTCATAAACTTGTTTTGATTGCATCTACATCTGTACAGACACTTTCACTTTGATTAGAACAATTATTGTACCATGATAATCTGTGTTTTTGTTTTTTAAATGAAAAATATTGGTGCAAGCAACAACAAAAAAGACGGTGTGCAAACATTTCATGCTTTTATGTCATTTACAGTAGATCTAAAGCCAGAATGAGCACTGGAATATTCCACCGTCAGTCAGAAGAGGAATGAGTGATGGAGGCCAGCAGGAACCTTTTACCGAGCAGATTATGATAAGCAAGGACACAATGCGCATTAGCCCAGAACAATGTCATCTTCCCAGCAGCAGATGATAAATGAAGAAGTTGCTCACACACACAAAGCTCCATCTCTGTGACTGTACATTAGCACAACTCAAAATACACGGTGCTTAGATCCTCTTCAAACGGGCTCCTAATGACGCCACACACTGACAGAAAGAGGAACACACAACGCCGGCTACTGCAGTAACATGAGAAGAGCAAGAGAAAAAAGAGAAGTGTCCCATTTATATTCATAATTGGTAGAAATCTGGTACACTTCAGAAATAAACACTCAGCCAGCTGCACTACTTATGCAAGCATGAACTGCAAAAACAATGACTGTTTTCAGACAGGTTTCCTGAACGTTTTCCATTGGTTGGACTCGTTTCGCCCTGAAGAATAGAGAGCTGCAGGATGACGTATTTTTATAGGCCAAAAAACCTGCAAGCGAGTTCGCATTTTAGCACTTCCGGTTCCATCGTCCTGAACTCAATAGGTTTTTTGAAATGAGTGTTTGTCTATATGATTGAGCACCCTTTATTTCAATCATGACCGTTTTAAATAAATATTAATGCTTGAAACTGTTTAGATAAGAGTGTCAGTCATTGAAATGGTTGGTGTGTAGGGTTACCTGAGGACAGGAACAGAACAGCCAAGCCTATCAGACACCAGCGTAACTGAGCTCTCACACGGATCTCTCACACACACACACACACACACACACACACACATATATATGACCTGTCTATCAAACTGACCCAACACAAAGCTCCCTCTCAAACACACAAGAGTTCGATTACATCTGATAAAGCCTCTTCTCCACAAGCAGACACCAATCAGAAACCTCTAGCCTATAACTAATGCAACAGTTAACAACAGGAGTAATTACTCACTAAACACAACCTCTAATTAGTCTAGAAGAAGCCTTTAGGAAATTAATCTCAGACCAACATATCCATACAGATTATAATGCAGAGTAATATATATCTAAAATCCAGTTACCCAAGAGTAGCTCAGGCAGAGTAACACACTGGACTCACAGCAAGTGTTAAATATTAATGTTCCAGGGCTATCCTACGAATAAGCTATGGTGTAATTCAGAAGCGTATCCTGTGAGATTTCCCGTTGGGATTCAACAAGGTGCTGCCATCACAATCTTTTCCAGAGCTTTTTCAAATGCATTCCTGTTCGAGTGAGTCTCTCCAGATGTGCTTCATCTCCGGATGTTCAGGGTTTATCACGAGCAGTCGTACACCATTCAGAAGCATTTCATTTCTACCTGTTTTCAGTCAGTAATTAGGTTGATTTACAACCATGCACAATAATGCTCGTGGATTCAGATCGGATGTGACGGAAAGTTCATTTAATGAGCGCTCTGACTGTGAGACATTTGCGACTGATGAGTCTGCCGCTTTGAGATTGAGTGGTTTGGACCGATTCATTAAAATGAAACAGCTCACAAGACTGGAACCGGTTCTGAATAAAGACTATTTTAAACTAGTGGTTCAAGGGATCACAAAACTTATGGTTCGGGTCATATTACGGTTTTTGAGTCACGGATCGGATGATATTTCAGATCAGAAGAAAAATTAATATACAGTATAGCAAAGTTACAAATAGAGTAAGGTCTAACTGTAGTATTCAGGTACAGAATTGTAATAATAATTAGGCCTAAATGTTAAATAACACTATAGTGTTAACTGTATAAATGAAATACAAATTAATGTGTTCTTCTGTAAGCTTTGTTTCGTTGTTTGATTAACAATAATGACATACACATCAGCAGATATTTAAAAGCTGCTGTCACTTTAAGACCTAACGCACTGATCCAATATAATGATACACAAGCGATTTCTTTGTTTACGTTCACTTAAAGGTACAATATGTAAGAATTTTGTAATAAAATATCCAAAAATCACTTGCACAGTGTGATATTTCCTGCAGTTGTGTACTTACAATATCCCAAAAGTTCCCAAGGATTTTTTTATTTCAGAGAAATTCCAATTTTGAATAATTGGCTCGTCCCGGACTCCCTGTTCACTGTCGCCTGTCACTGACGTAATATCCGCATTATCCCTGGTTTCTGCTGTAGTTTCTACCATAGTAACCATGATGACAGACGTGGACAACTGCATAATGTCTAGCGGCACGCTCACGCTGTTGTTGTTTCGTTCAAACATTATGGACCATGGCAAGCAGACTTTGGGACAAAAGGAGAACTAAAACGAGAATCTGGCGTTTTCCAGATGCAGAGAGCTCCACGTCCGCGACTAACTTCAACTTGACAGAGACGCTCTCTTGTATGTACTTTATTAGACGGGTGAGCAAATGTAACATAAAACTAATCAATGTTATATAGATAAACTGAACATGAAATGTTAGAATATGATCAGTGTCTAATGTTGATCTAGCTTACTGCTAGTCTCATACAGACAACAAAGTAACACACAGAATAACATTAAAACTTTCACCACACTCAAATGCAGTTTAGTGTGATAGTGTAGAGCGAGTGAGACAGCGCTGCGTTACCTCACTTCATTCGTCTAATACACTGTCCTGTGTGAGTAATTCTGCACTTGCGTGTTGTTCGGTAGAATGAAATGTCCTCATTCCTTTATATCCGGGGGACTCGCGTGTGGCGCTGATATCTGTCTCTCATTAGCACTCGCGTCCTGCTTCATATCACAGTCATGTTAAAAACATCAATGTATTCACTCGATGTTCAATCAATGTATTCCTTCGGCTTAACGAGAAGTTCCATAATTCTGCTTATCATTGCGTCATCAACCTACGCCTTTGTTATTGTAAGAGGTTAGCGACCGCTAGCGGCGATAAAAAAAATACATATTGTAGCTTTAAGATATAACCGACTGTGTTTACGAGAATACTTGCCGAGACGGGTACTTTGACATCATCTTGTGTGTTTGTCAGTATGCTATGTTTCACACGCTTCACTTGAAACGTCCCTCGCAATGGAAACACATGCAGGGATGGAGTTCGCGTTACTATTAATGTACGTAGTTAGTTATTTAATAAAACTAAAATGGAGAAGAGAAGAATATATCCTGAGCCCTGTTTCATGGCTCCATCATTAACCTAATTTATGGAGAAGAAACACATTTGATATAAATGCCATTTTATTATTTTGATTTGTATAATTACTTGTGATAATTAGCTACTTGATATCCAACCCTCTAAGAAATTCCCCAAATGGATTAAAGAAAATGTCTCAATGTTCCTTTTTTTCTGTTAACTTTTTCCATTAAATGCATCAGTAACATTTAAAGTCTCTAAGCTTCTCTCATCACAGCTTCTGATGTATAATTTCCCTTGACTCAGCACAATCCTGCCAGCCAGGAATAACGGAAACTGTTCCACTGACACTGTTAACGGGAAATTGGGTTCATTCTTCCATTCATGTCACATATTCGACTACAGGTTTTCCGTAAACCATCCCTCAGCACAATGGAGATTGATGAAGACCGTTAGAGAATGTTGTTGTACTAAGCGAACCCCCACACAATGACTCGGTCACTGTTGGCGTGAGGTCTGTGAGGGGCCCGCGTGCCCCATACTGTGCACAGATCAGCTTCACTGCGCGCCACAGCCATTTAAGACCTCATAAATGTCATTGTGAGTCAGCTCTAGCAACTATCCACAGTACAGGACTCAATAAGTGTGTCAGTTACTAGTGTTTTCACAATACTGGTATTTATAACTTTGATATACCTTGAAAAATATTCCTATTTAATACAACAGGGAAAATTGCCATATAGCCTAGACATGATATGATTCACACGACACAGGGAGGCTTTATTTAAAACTTTGAACTAAATTTATTTAAAAAAGACAAGTAAACAGTCAGTAATAAAATAAGAACAAATAAACAAATTGCAAACAAAAGCACGTATACATACATTAGAATAAATAGACAAATGAAAAACTTGACTATAGTTGTTCAGGTGTCTAACTAGGGTTGGGTATCGGTTGGGTTTTATCCGATACCAGTACCTACTCTGTATTTTTTAAACGGTTCCGGTGCTTAAACGGTTCTTGAACCGGTACTTAAGAAAACGAAACCGCACACACTTTGTCAAAAAATAATAGGCCTACCCTTTTACTTACAGGGCCAAACTGGACACAATATTAACTAAAATATTTTCTGATTTCTGATTAAATGAAAAATTGCGCCGTTTAATAGGCTATTGATGTAAAACACTTAAGTTAAGATCAACATTTTGTCTTCACATATTATGACTTTTACTTTAAAGTCGGCATGAAATCAAAATTGACCCTATTTACTTTGTTAGCGCATATTACTAGTCTTGTGGTGAACAATTAATCCGTGCAAGTTAATACACGGAAAAAAATTGTTTGCCGAAGTAATCTTTAATCAAAGTCTGAAAAGTTACTTCCGGGTCTGGAATGACGTTCTTTTCTGATGACATAGGCTTGACGACTTGGGTTGGTTAAACACTTAACCACTCCCTCACACCGTTACTCTGCTATGGGCGAGAGATGGAGAGGAGGAGCGCTGAAGTAAAACCCTGCCCTCTGTTCAATATTCCGTTTCACTCGGAAATGCGTCACAACACTTGAGAAAAGTCGTTTGCAACTTCCGGTTCACGCGGACTTTAAGCAGAGAAATATCTGACACTGAGCAGAAATATTGAACATATAAAGAAGTGTTGGAACTTTGTTTAAACATTTTGCACACGTTGTTGTCACACTCTGTTGAATGGCAACGGTGTTTGCTAGCCTACTTGATATGCAAGATTTGCAGTTGCCATTAAAATAGGCCTACTAGACTGACCCGAATTGGAACGGCTGCTGTTATCATCATCTGTGATGTCGCGACCCGATCACACTAAATGCGTCTCTATAACACGCAGTGTGTTTATCGTGTAATTTATACGTGAAAAGTTTTTACGTGCATAGGATACACATGGGTTGGTTAGGGTAGGTTTAGCAGTGGTGTGGGGTGCGTGTGAGTTACACGTTTGGGTAGAATTAGTGGTGTGGGATGCGTGTGTGTTACACGCAATGAAGTGGGTAGGCTAAAAAACTGCGTATCATATACACGCAAAAATAGAGACACTGGCAGCCTGCTGAACTTGAACTTTAAGCGTGTCAGAGGTTCTGGGTTCTAATCCGCATTCGTACTGTTTTTTTTCCCTCATCAAAACCGATTATGCTCATCAGTGGTTGTATATCAAGCAGGGACACGTTTGTGTGCATTATATTTTGTGATTTCACCGGAACGAATACAGAGTCTCCGCAATCGGCGCGCGTCCGAGTGAAGACAGTGCATGCGGTGTGCGCGAGGTGAAAACACATATCCGCCTGAAAACACTCTTATTTAACAAACGAACGAAACGAATGCTCTGCTGGTTAACTGGACATGTTTTATTTATATGTATTGGAGCATTCGTGCCGCGAGATGTTTTACAGGGGGCGGTAAAAAAAAGTCAGGCATCGAAATCAGGCACCGAAATTTTCGTTCTTATTTGGTCTGGTTACTACCGTTTATGTCGGAACCGGTTCCCTATTGGCACCGAGTTTCGGTACCCAACCCTATGTCTAACAGTATGCAGGTAGTAACTCATTCAATTATTAGATGCATAGCAGTGGATAATTTCCATTGTAAAAAATAAATACAGATTAATGCTTACAATTAAAGTATTTTTGTCTCTTCTTTGATTAACATGACAGACAGCAGCAGGTTTATGAGGCTGCTGTCACTTTAAGAGCGAATGCACAGATCCAATATACTGATACACATGCGTTTTCTTTCTCAACAATTTACGTTTGCGTGAATACTTTCCAAGGCGGCATTTTGACAGTTTTCTTTGTATTCAACCGTTTAAAGGGATAGTTCACCCAAAAATGAAAATTCTGTCATCATTTACTCAAACTCAAGTGGTTCCAAACCTGTATGAATTTATTTCTTCAGCTGATCACATATTTTGAAGAAAGAAACACATACAGTGATTTGTCAGCAATGTCAGCAACCAAACAGTTAATGGTCCCAAATATTGACTTCAATAGTATTTTCTTTCCATACTATGGAAGTCAATGTCAATACTTGTCTTACTCACTAAAGGGATCAGATTCCTGTCCTGCTATGGTCACACGGGCCACCATACAATGTTTTTTTGGACAGCCACATTTTGTAAGGATTGCTCTGAGCAGCTCTCGATTCACACAGTGTCAAATGCTTCAGAGAGATCAAAAAAATGGCATGAAAAGGTCCTGATGTTGTTCACTACATTTTCTTGCAGCCGTCTAACTGTGAAAATCATGTCCACAGTACTTCCTGAATCCACACTGTGACTCAGTGATGTTCACTTAAAGGGGACATATCATGAAAATCTGACTTTTCCTCATGTTTAAGTGCTATAATCGGGTCCCCGGTGTTTCTACCAACCTAGAAAACGTGAAAACTCAGTATCTTTGTTTTGGTAAGCCTTCCGATCAGATCTTGCTGATGATGGAGAGGCAGTGAATTGGCCAGGGGAGACTTAAACACAAGACTGCTTCCCTGTTCACCACGAGGGCTTGCCAGCGGCAGCAGGCCGAAAGTCCAGCCTAGCTATCCTTATCAATGTTGGCATCCCTCCATTGTTGAGGGACACTCTCCTGGACCCAGGCCTGCTGGATGCATTGTTGGATCATCCTGGCACACCGATAGCCACCCTGTTTAAGGAGCTCCTTCATCTTCGAGCCTGCTGACCACATCCTAACACTTGTATAGCAAAAAGCATAGCTATCCTTATCGATACGATCCACTATCGGTTGACCTCTAGTCCCGAGTGAATTTCACTGACAGCGCTGGACTTGGTTGCACACAGAACATTTTTTGAGTCCCAAAGGCTTGAGCCCGAGTAAAGTCAAGCCCGAGTAAAGTCAAGCCCGAGTAAAGTCGAGCCAGAGTAAAGTCGAGCCCGAGTAAAGTCAAGCCCGAGTAAAGTCAAGCCCGAGTAAAGTCAAGCCAGAGTAAAGTCAAGCTAGAGTAAAGTCAAGCCAGAGTAAAGTCAAGACCGAGTAAAGTCAAGTCCGAGTAAAGTCAAGCCCGAGTAAAGTCAAGCCCGAGTAAAGTCAAGACCGAGTAAAGTCAAGCCCGAGTAAAGTCAAGTCAGAGTAAAGTCAAGCCCGAGTAAAGTCAAGCCCGAGTAAAGTCAAGCCCGAGTAAAGTCAAGACCGAGTAAAGTCAAGTCCGAGTAAAGTCAAGACCGAGTAAAGTCAAGACAGAGTAAAGTCAAGACAGAGTAAAGTCAAGCCCGAGTAAAGTCAAGCCCGAGTAAAGTCAAGTCCGAGTAAAGTCAAGCCCGAGTAAAGTCAAGCCCGAGTAAAGTCAAGCCCGAGTAAAGTCAAGCCCGAGTAAAGTCAAGACCGAGTAAAGTCAAGACCGAGTAAAGTCAAGTCCGAGTAAAGTCAAGACCGAGTAAAGTCAAGACAGAGTAAAGTCAAGCCCGAGTAAAGTCAAGCCCGAGTAAAGTCAAGCCCGAGTAAAGTCAAGCCCGAGTAAAGTCAAGCCCGAGTAAAGTCAAGTCCGAGTAAAGTCAAGACCGAGTAAAGACAAGTCCGAGTAAAGTCAAGACCGAGTAAAGACAAGTCCGAGTAAAGACAAGCCCGAGTAAAGTCAAGCCCGAGTAAAGTCAAGACCGAGTAAAGTCAAGACCGAGTAAAGACAAGTCCGAGTAAAGTCAAGACCGAGTAAAGTCAAGACCGAGTAAAGACAAGTCCGAGTAAAGTCAAGCCCGAGTAAAGTCAAGCCCGAGTAAAGTCAAGACCGAGTAAAGACAAGTCCGAGTAAAGTCAAGCCCGAGTAAAGTAAAGACCGAGTAAAGTCAAGACCGAGTAAAGTAAAGACCGAGTAAAGTCAAGCCCGAGTAAAGTCAAGCCTGAGTAAAGTCAAGTCCGAGTAAAGTCAAGCCCGAGTAAAGTCAAGTCTGAGTAAAGACAAGTCCGAGTAAAAATGCATCCGGATGCGAGCTCGAGTACCCCAACTCTATTGATACGTATCGAAAAGTTCAACTGCTATAGAATTAAAAAAAGATTGAATGTGCATATTTTAAATCAAAAGGCTTCAGTGGTTTGAACGGATAAAAAAATGTGTTCAATCAAGAAATCAGATGCTCCCAACGTCTAAAAAAAATTTCAATAAAGTGCAATAGTGGCAGAGGCTTCGCATTGATTTTCTCCATAGAAATTAAAAATTCTTAAAAATATTTTAGCTATGAATACAACCAACTAACTCCAAGATAAATCACAACATTATCAAAAAATACAAAGCTACAAGTCTTGCTTTGGAATAAGAGAAAACAATGGTGCAATGCAAACCTATTCACTTATAAAACTACTGATATTTCTTGACAATGACATGATTATATGTTATCAGTTTAATTTCCATGGAAACAGGAAAAGTCTCTGATTGGTGACAGATTGTGGTCAGTGTAGTTATTTGGGACTTTGCCTAATAAACTTAATCTTTTAAAAAAATTAATATGGCTTGTATAAAGTATCTTGCAAAACTTGAATGATACTTTCCCACCTTCAGCCGTGACTATATTCACAGAATATGAAATCATCTCTGTGCAATGAGTGTAGATTAAACTGTGTGGTGCGTTTCAGATGCTGAATGTCAACAGCACATTTAATTATTAAAGTTGTTCTTCTGCAGTTATGTAGTTCAGTGGTTCATAAGGGCCGCTGCCTGGGGAGAGAAATCTGGTTTTGTGCCTTCCTCTTTTTTATCGAGTCTAAATTGCTTCTTGGAGGATAAAGACCTAGAAAATCACAGACTATATCCAAAGATTGTTTGCTGATCTGTCCAGCATATAATAAAGCTTTTATTAAGAAAATGTACACTAAAAAAAACACTGTCATTTCAAACTTGTATGACTTTCCTCTTTGGAAAATTAAAGAAATGTTTCTGCTCATTAGTGTCACGCTAAGCTTGGCATCATCTTTTTTTTTTTCAGCCTTTTAAAAACGATTCGTTCATAAAAACGAACTGGTAGTTTAGTCACGAGACAGAAGGCAGCGGCTCTGTCAGGCTCGGTGCGATCTGTGAGTGATCTGGCAATTACAGCGGCATCTCCTGATCATCACGACACCTGCAGTGTTTGCTAGGGCTGGCCTGACACGATTGATTAATCAATTTGAATCAATCTTCATTTTGATGAACCAAGATCGACTGCTCTAGTCTATGCTGTTTTCAGTGATGTCACTAAACATTACTTGTAGTGCCTGCCTGCCATCCATTAATCGCAGTAAGCTTTGTTTGTGCTATGCTACTTTTGGTATGAAACAAAGTCTCAGCTTTCCAATTATATCAAAATCGCGTGACAGATTGCTTCGTTCAAACAGTTAACCGATCATATCTTCCTCTTCACTAATTACAGCACAAAACCATGGACTCTTAAATATTAAATATATAAATATTATAATAACATACAGACTGACAGGGTTCCCTGAGTAGATTACAGCATTAGTTGAGAGAACGTTTTCCTTATGAAATATTGACATGTGCTGTACATTATAAACAAATATTATATCAAAACGAGCTTATAAAACAGAATTTAATCGATTTGTGAAATCTGACAAAACCAGGGATAGTGTTTACCTAAGTTTATTAACGGTCCAAAACGTGACTATTAATAAGTTACACAATATAATGAATACACTTTTTAGTGTAATGTTGTAGTTATTTTTAAATAGGATGTTAATATATACAATAATATTACAGTATAGGTTGCTTGTTAATAGTGTAAGTGTGTTTATTTCAAGCTCATACCGGATCACAACATGCATGTTTTCAACATCCTGAAACATGGATGCAATTTTTTTCAGAGACTAGCATTATTTGAATTGGACTTTAAATATAATTCACAATTTATGGACGACTTTTATGATTCTCTCGTGGTGCTGTTCTTGTCCTCTTTGGAGATTGTCACCTTGTGCTCACTTTCATTGTACAGGAAACACGTGTGATAATTATATCTAATCTTCTTTTGTGCTCCACAGATGAAAGAACTTCCTGTGGGAATGAGATGAAGGGGAGCACACTTTCATTTTTAGTAGATTATATCTTAACGGTTTCCTCCACTTGCGGTTCTGAGAAATGCTTGTTTTTAAAGCGGTGGTTGATTATTATTTCACTTTTCTAACTTTAGTTAGTGTGTAATGTTGCTGTTTGAGCATAAACAACATCTGCAAAGTTACAAAGCTTAAAGCAAAGGGAGATATTTGCTTTTAAAGAAATTGCTTTTTAAGGACTACACGACATTCCTCCCGGGTTAAGCCAAGTTCACACTACAGGATTTTAAGCCCGATTTGCATATTCGTTGAGCTCGCCAAAAGGTCGTGGGTGTTATCGCGTGCAAATCACGGGGGATTAGCGGCCGATGAACGCTCGCCAATCTGTTACTATGAAAGACTCAACAACGCATCAAAGACGCTCGCAGACGTGTCGCCGAGCCCAGAAAAATATCTAGCATGCTAGATATCCGGAGCTGTCGCACGACTCAACCACAAGTGATGTCATGAGCTACAGCCAATCAGAGCACGGCATGGGTTGAGGTCACCGGAAAAATACGCGTTTTTTTTTTCAGAGCAAATCATCGCGCAAACAGTTTGCAGCACTAATTTCTGTCTGACGTCCATATTCAAACAGAGACTCGCGTGTTGTGTACTTGTGTTCTTCTTCGTCTTCTTCGCTGGGTAGTGGCGCGCATGCTGTATGGCGTCATTTCCGGTTCGTTTTATCGCGTGATTTTTCGTGACAAAACGTGGCTTGTAGACAAGAAAGAATCGTTGGCTGACAGAGTTGTTGTCACCTCGTGTAGTGCGTTACCTCCTGTTGCGGATCAATCACGTTGTGTCGTGTGGTGTGAACAGCTCAACAACTTGAACACTCCTGATTTCACAGAGAGCGAGTCATGTAGTGTGAGCTGCACAGTTCAGCCCGACGTTTTAAAATCCTGTAGTATGCACTTGCCTTAAGCTGAGCGAGTGAGTGGAGGCGGGGCATATTTGCATATTCATAGAACCGCGTATACTAAATGATGTAAATTGTAAACGAGTGATATTCAAGATATTTTAAGACATGAATACATTTTTTCAAGGATTTTTTTTTTTTTAAATATGTAATTTTGGTGATCAAAGATGAGTTTTAAGGGATAAAATGATTGACTACAGGGGGACTTTAAGATGTATAACAGGCATTTGTGAGGAACAGAGTTAAATTTCTGTCAGATCCTCACACAAAGCTATTGTATGACTAAATAGCACACAGGTTTTATGGACCACTTTTATGGTGCTGTTTATATTTTTAGCTTGTGAAGGTGAGTACTGTGTATGAAGTTAACAGCCTTGGAAAAAGAGGAGTGAAGTGCTCAACTGCTCAGCTATGTATAAACTGAAGATGGGAATCAACTTGCCATGGGAGCTATTCTGGAGATCTGTTTTCAGCCGACGACCCGTTGAGAAGAGACTTCCTAACGGACAGGAAACCTTGTGAGGCTGAGATGGCACTTCTCTAATCTCTCCACATAAGTGACTGCACCTCAGTTGACCCTCTGTAAAGCTTGGGAAGTGGCAGTGATGAACACAACGGCGATTGGCCTCATAATCTTTGGTGACTAATCTGCATGAACACAGAAGGAGGAACAGCTGGTGAGATACAGCAAACATAACCGCCTGGAACCGATCAAATGATGGCGCCGATTAGAGACTTCAGAAGGCCTTTACAACCCACAGCTTCCCTCAACTTCGGGACTTTAGTGGAGGCTCTTAAAGGAGGGGTATAACGGCCTTTTCACAAGACGTAAAATAAGTCTGATGTCCCCAGAGTGTGTATGTGAAGTTTTAGCTCAAAATACCCCACGGATATTTTTATATAGCATGTTAAAGTTGTCACTTTTTGAGGGTGAGCAAAAACGCAATGTTTTTGTGTCTGTCCCTTTAAATGCAAATGAGCTGCTGCTCCCGGCACAGGGGGCGGAGCTTCGACAGCTCGTGTCCTGAAAATTTCAAACACTTTAAGCCTTTTATGTTCAAACCGGAGTCGGACAATGATGGAGAGACTCAAGAAGAAGTGACAACATGTAGAAGCAACAGGACGTCTCTGAATGGTTAGTTGATGAATTTATGTAGCTTATGTGGAGTTATCTTCTAGTCATTGATTAGCATATTCTGTCATGATAATCTATAAATCGTGTTCAGGGGGCGGGGTTTAAGTAAATATTAGGTTTGGTGATGTCACTAAAGGCAAGTGCACACTACAGGATTTTAAAACGTCGGGCTGAACTGTGCAGTTCACACTACATGACTCGCTCTCTGTGAAATCAGGAGTGTTCAAGTTGTTGAGCTGTTCACACCACACGACACAACGTGATTGATCCGCAACAGGAGGTAACGCACTACACGAGGTGACAACAACTCTGTCAGCCAACGATTCTATCTTGTCTACAAGCCACGTTTTATCACGAAGAAAACACGCGATAAAACGAACCGGAAATGACGCAATACAGCACGCACGCCACCATAGATATTATATAATATATATATGATGTCTATGCGCGCCGCTACCCAGCGATGAAGAACACAAGTCTACACAACACGCGAGTCTTTGTTTGAATGTGGACGTCAGACAGAAATTAGTGCTGCAAACTGTTTGCGCGATGATTTGCTCTGAAAAAAAAATAAAAAAAATCCTATAGACAGTATATAAACGGAATTTTCCCAGTGACCTCAACCCATGCCTTGCTCTGATTGGCTGTAGCTCATGGCATCACATGTGGTTGAGTCGTGCGACAGCTCCAGATATCTAGCATCCTTATATCTAGTGAACTAGGCATCAGAGATCCACTGGTTGACGACAGAGACAATTTATATAAGAGACATGCCACTTCTTCAATCCTCAATACAACTATATAAGGAAAACCCGTAACGGCAAAGATGGCGGTTGTATGCACATGTCCCGCCCCTCCCGCTGGAAAGCTAATCATCTGCTTTTAACAGTCAAGCCGGGAAACATCTGGTTAAAGTCTGGTTCCACTGACGCATGCGCACAGTTAAGGTTTTTGCCTGTTGGTGTCGTGAACCCTTGCGCATGCGTAGTAAAAGTATAACCTGTGGGGGAAAAGGCGTTTTAAACCTTATTTTGGGGCAAAGTCATCAAACTTTTTCAGCGATTTTTATCATATTTTACTGCCGTTTCTATACATGCAGTTTTTATGTCTCGGTGACCAGTGAGAGTGCAGTTCTGACTCTCTGCCCATTCATTAAGATAGGAGCCTGGTCTTGTTAGTCCGAAATAGCTGCCCGGAGGCGTTGCCAAGATGGCGGCCGAGTGGCACGACTTGCCTAAAAGGACTTTGTTGATGATCACACGTTGATCTGATTGGTTACAAGGTAGTTTGTGACGTCAGAAACGCCAGCGATTTCAAACCGTGTTTTTGGTTCACTGCAGTTTTAAGCAGAAAATACTCAGCAATGCTGTCGACTTATGAATTTACACATGGTTTGTCTTAAAGCATATTAAAAACACCACATAGACACATAAACAACATTAAAAGCTGGATTTTCACCACAGGGAGACTTTAAGATACTTTTATGGTGACTTTTTGCAAGCTCAAGAGTGTCCGTCCCATGCCAAACATCACATTTTGTGTTTTACAGAAGAAAGTTTTATCATGTATCCAAACTGGTTCTCTTTTGGGAACTGGTTCTCTCAAAAACACATGATGTCAGTCTATGGAAGTGAAGTGATAGCAGCTTCTTCTTCTTTTTTACTGATGTGGCTCGGCTGGTCTATCTTGCTCATTTCTGTTTGAATGAGATTAACTGCACTGCTCCAGTGAAACCCCACAAAGTCTAGGCTACGTTTTTGTCTTCTCTAGTGGCAATTCTTGCTTTAGGTTCACTTTCTTATAACCTCCCATTATTGTGAAAGGCCTCTGAACTCCCTCTCCACCCTGATGATCCGTGCGTTCAGCAAACCTCTCCCACACACGCTTCAGGCAGATACTAACCAAAACAAAAGACAAAAATGTATGGATTATTATTAAAAATGGCCATTATAAGAATGGGTTCTTTATGAAAAAAAAAGTTTCCAAACAAGATGAACATGATTTTAGCTACAATATAACATTCAGAACCCCTTAGCAAACAATTCCCTTACAAACATGCACTATTAGCACTAATCACATTTTCATCTGAAAAAAGAAAATATAGTTTCTCTGTCAAACTGATCCACATTATCAGGAATAGTTTTGGCTGTAAGTGTAATTTAAAGGGGGGGGTAAAACGCCCCTTTTCACAAGATGTAAAATAAGTCTCTGATGTCCCCAGAGTGTGTGTGTGAAGTTTTAGCACAAAATACCCCACATATTTTTATATAGCATGTTAAAGTTGTCACTTTTTGAGGGTGAGCAAAAACGCACCGTTTTGTGCCTGGCCCTTTAAATGCAAATGAGCTGCTGCAGAGGGCGGAGCTTCAAGAGCTCGTGAGTGTGTGTTAGCAGCTGCGATTACCTCACACACACACACACACACACACACTAAAATGACAGAAACTGGTCTGCCTTTAATGTTAAAACGGAGTCAGACAAAGATGGAGAGACTCAAGAAGAAGTGACATGTAGAGGACGTCTCTGAATGGTTAGTTGATGAATTTATGTTGCTGATGTGGAGTTAACTATCTTCAGTTAGCATATTCTGTCATGCTAATCTATAAATCGCTCGTATAGGAACTGTTGTGAGACGCACACAGAGTGACTTTCGATTGCATGTGAAAAGATGGATGCTAAAGTTTGAGCTGACTCACAAATGTGCTCGACTACAACAACTCTCCCTCTTCTCAACATGGAGTGCATGTTCCCGGGGGCGGGGCTTATGTTTTTTTTTCAGGGGGCGGGGCTTATGTACATTTTAGGGTTGCTGATGTCACTAACCCGGAGGAATGTCGTGTAGTTCCTACCAGCCGTTTGTTGTAGTTATTTTCTTTAAAACCAAATATCTTCCTTTGTTTTGAACTTTGAGCGTTGTAACTTTGCAGATGTTGTTTCTGCTCAAACACCAACATTACACACTAACTACAGTTAGAAAAGTGAAATCATTATCAACCACCCCTTTAAGTGTTTGTATATTAGCCTAATTTGTACCTTCAATATTATAGTAGGCTAATGAAGCCTAGGCTACAACTGACTCCCATAGTTTACAGCATTCGTTAAGAGATTTGTTTTCCTTGAGAGAATTTGCAATGTATTGTACTTGATATCCAAAATAATCAATATTGAATCAGAATTGAATCGAATTGCAAGCTTGTAAATCGAAATCGAATCGAATTGTGTAATTTGACTCAATACCCAGCCCTAATAACAGGGTTTTATCCGTTTTGTTAGACGAGGAGCAGGGATGTGTGAGGTGTGTGTTGCATTGAGAGATGTGTGAAGTCCTCTCGACAGGAGGGTGAGCGAGGCCACCGCCCTCATCTGCATCCCGGAGCAAAGAAACAGTCGTGCCCTTTATCAGGTTTCAGAAACCCCAAGGCAGGGACCGATCAGGAATCGCTCTCGGTGTCATTCACACCTGATGGTAACGGTTGGGGGGGCAATTTGCTTTTTTTTTCATAAACACTTTGTGTTATACTGCATCCCTAGTGAAAAAAAACTACACACCAAAATCTATTTAAAATACATTTATTTCATGTAGTACAAATCCGCTTATAGGACATATAATATTTATATAAGTCTTAAGCGATAATTAAACTTTATTTGGAGCACTTCTTTATTGCACAATGCACATCTCCTAATATTAAGCCTAAATGTGTTTTAATATCATTATTAGTAAGGATAGCATGATCTCTGTATAATATCAGTTGTTAAATACAAAATATTTAAAGTGTACCTGAAGTATACATGCTAAACTTTCACTTTAGCACAATCAAATATACTTATGTATATCTTTAGTGTGACTTCAGCACTATTTTCTGGATTATTAAAGTACATTAAATAAATAAACGATTAAGAACAACATTACCGGTAGTTGTTTTAATTGAGCAGACTTTAAGTATATCAATTTAGTATACAGTGCAATTGCATATTAAAGCTGCAGTCCGGCACTTTTTTGTGTTTAAAAATATCAAAAAAGACATTTTTGAAAAAAAACGTAACCAGCCAGTGTTCAAAACGATCTGCTTGCCTTACCTCGATTCAAAACGGTAAGCTTGTAATAATGATTTTAATTCCAGTGGTACTGGTGGATTTCCGCGGGAATTTCGAGCATGTCTTTGCGTCATTACGAAACTTCTGTACACATAGAGCAGGAGTCCCCGGCTAGCGTGTGTGGATGATGGAGGTGGAGATTTAGTTTAGCACTTGGTATGGCGGATCCCGAAAGTTTAAAGCGACAATCACCAGTGACAAGTGGAGATTCACCAGTTGTAAAACCCAAAGACTTCGGACTTCAGATTGGCTGCAGAAAAAATATATTTTTCACGTTTTGACGTGATATAAGCAATCGTTAGATTTAATCAGCATGATATAGCCTACTGCAATGCTTCCCCCCACCCCCCGAATTTGGTCAGAACAAAAGTGAATGTTACTTACTTGTTCAGATGACATTTTCCGATGAAAATTCTAATGTTGACACTTTCAAAAAGTATACTCTGACATTGCTGATGACAGTACAGTATCCACAGCGACGCGGCAGCCTCAATACATTGTGTTCATCCGCGCTGTTTCATGCCGATTTACTACCCACGCACAGTTAATAATTCCGCGAATAACTGCAATTGCAGATTTCGAACAGAGATGGCGACAAAGAGGAAAAACGACGGACTGCAGCTTTAAATAAATATGTAAATGTATTTGTAGTAGACTATACTATTAGCCTAGCATTAAATTAATGTATTTCGAATATATTTTAGTCAATTTATTTTTCACTAAACTCTCTTCACATCCTGATAGCAGTCAATAATAGAAGTGGCATGAATATTAAAACATGTATGTCTTTTGTGGAAGTCTCAGCTTCTCAGGACCAGAAAAACGTTCGTCCAATCACTGCATTCGGTCCGAGAGCCACAAACAACCAGCAGCCGCCGCCTTTACAGTTCCTCCTGAACTAAAACAATGCGTTCACAACATGTCATTACCGCTTTACGAGATGGACACCTGTGACGTTCACAGATTAATGCGTTTCTCTGTCCACACTATCAACGCTGAAATGAATCTGCAGCAGTCGAGTGGTACAACTAGAGCTCTGTAAGTTGTTCACGTTCATTATTATTTTAATGTTATGTGCTTTGAGACATGAGGTAACTTAACGCCGTTTCATGATGAGACGTTTACTTGCGCGAGGGCGGAGCAACCTGTCAATCACATGAGATCCACCAATAGCAAACCACAACCATCCAATCAATTCCCCACAGACAAAATCAAGCCCCGCCCACATTTGTTCTTGTTCTAGAACCCGTTTACTCAGATATACGTCACAAATAGAGAAGAAAAGACTATCACAATGTCTGCTTCATGCTGACTTAAAACAGAAACAGACAAAATAGAAATGAGCGTAGATGATGTATGAGGTGCCGTTTGGAGAAGGTCAGCAAACTACAGTAAAAATAATGGATTCCTGGTATATAAGGAAGGAACCTAAATTTGCTTCGTCATTCAAGACACAAGAGACACAACTTTCAAAACACAAAACTTCCTCCCCAGTCCAGCTAATGAAACTGAGACAGAAACCGCTTGTGCAGAACTTGCGTGACTTACGTGATGAATACGGTACATCTGAATACACACACACAGTCACACACACACACACACACACACACACACAGTACATGTCAATGATGCCTGATAGGTGTTCAGAAACTCCCGTCACAGTGAGGTTAGAGTAGATCTGTTTCAGTAAATGTCACAGCTAATCTAATGCAGGTGTTGCAAAGATTAGCCTATTACGTTGATGTTATTAAAGGATAGAGCAGCAACGTCTTTAAGACGCCCAACAGCCAATCTGCAGCGTGTGAGTGAAGGTTCGGTCATATCAGCCAAATATTGGCCAAATATTGCAGAAAAAAGCTCTATTGTCAATAGTGTAGCGATGCATAACGCACAGCTAACATAGAAGTCACTGTCATACCCAGCAGCTTTCTGGTGCTCAACGCAACAAATCTGATTTATTTATTGCTCAGCACGCCATTCGTCTCCACAATACAAGTACAGTACGTGAAGTTCAATGAAGTAAATGACATGTTCTGAGCAATATTAAATCAGCGTTATGCTGTTATGAGGTTCATGTTTGAGCTTAGTTATTAGGAACAGCAGATTTTCCTAATGAAATAATTTGACCAAAAAAATTAAGTTTACACTCACATGCAGATCATTAGTTATTTTCACGCTAAGAAGATTCTTAATTATAATTTTTTTATGTTTTTTGTGGTCACAGGTATAAGATTGTGTAATCTGCTAGCTGCAAATACTCATTAAAACCATCTTTCAAATACAGAGAAAAAATATAATTTTTAGAAACTTTTTTTTGGTCATTATTCACTCACTGATATGATGATAGAAGATATTTTGATTAAAGCTTATTAAATTAAAGCTGCAGCAGCCGAGTGCATGAAGTGTCGCACATTCCATCATTTCTTTGGTTAATTTAATTCAGTGTATTAATATCCGGGTATACGTGCACTTTTTCTTTTTGGGATATTCAGTGTGAACACACTACTCACACTATTAATACTTCATATTCATAAGTCATCATAGAATAGTGCACAAATACGCGAGAGATATTTCTCAAATGTCTTGTATGCTCAAGAAGTGGATACTATAAAATTTTTTTTTTTTTTTTGTCTTTTCAAATGGAAAAAATGGAAAAACTTTTACAGTGACTGTCAGACAGAAGCAACACAACAATAGAACTAAAAATCTGATTGGCTCCAAAATGTCCATAATAAATGACTACATCTGCTGTGAAACAAATCATTTATCCTTTTAAATTTTCCCAATTAAGAGTAAGTGGGCTTTTTAACGTCACTTAAACCCCTACGTTAAACTAATGGCCAGATTTACTAAACAGGGCAAATTAGCGTGAGATCTACAGGCGACACGCAAATTAATGGATCATTTCCATAATGACCAACACAATCTACCAGCTAGCGACTGGTTTAAGGCTATGTTTACACGGAAACGATCTGAAGAGAAAACGCAGAAGTGGCGTTGCGTTATCACTTTTTATTCTGCGTTTAGACGAGCGTTATGGGGAGGAAATCTGCGTGCATATACACAGGTTTCTTGTATACAAACAACACCGGATGCGCGCGCATCCAAGAGGCAAGACCGCTATATGTTATGCCGAGTTCTGTAAAAGAACATTGTAATTAACGTAGATTTCGCATTGTTTGTAAATTGTTGTTGACTCAATAATAAACTGCAATTTCAGAGTTGAATCTGTTTGCTTGTGTTTCATTTGCATATTAATATAACATTATGTAAAAAGTTAGTTAGTTGACTAGTATGAAATTGTCCAACTAAGTTTGCGAATCATAAAAACCTGACATACCCTATGCATTTAGGTTAGTTTACAGCACAACAGCTCCGCGTCATCTCTGCTTCTGCTAGATATAGCCGTGAAGACTGTTGCTTTCTGCCTCTTAGATGTGCGCGCATCTACGTGATGACGTTGCACAGAAACCCGTGTATGGTGACGCAAAAGTGTGTGAGATTGGATGTAGTGTGCACTCCAGGCGGCTAGGTGGCGATGTGAAGCACTGAGAGTGAAAGAGACGCTGACACTGTTTTTCATGTTTAATACGGTAAAGCTGCTGCTTTAACCCTCGCTGCTCTTCGCGTGTTTGCTCAAAAAAATGACCGAATTTTTAATTTTTTTGTCAATGAAATGAATGCTATATTTTAGTGTGATAATGATGTTATTTTCCTGTACTGGCGCATGCCTGTGACGGTAAACGCGTACGCGACGCCTTCACTGTTGCGTTTTTACGGTTTTGACCCTTCAGACGGGAACGCGATGGTGGAGCGTTTTTAAGATTGCCACTCTGGAGGGTGGTTTCACTTTTTTGCGTTTTTAAGCCCCAAAAAACGCCGTCGCCGTGTAAACGAAAGGCACATCCGATAACATATTTTTACGTTTTCACCCGCGAGCGTTCTCGTGTAAACAGGGCCTTAGTCAGACGTGCTTTTTTGGGCGGTAAATAATGGTGCAAACACCAGTAAATTGACTAACGGAAGCCTTAGTAAATCATCTTTCATGATTTATTTAAATACTCTCCTCCCATAAAAGTTGCGTTTGAAAGGGAAACTCCTAACGCGTATGCAATAAGATCAGCCACAAAAATCACCCTGTCCACACCTTTTCAGCGCTCATTCACTGCGCTCATCCTGACAGCAGTTTTATACGCCACAACAGGGTTTAGTAAATCTGGCCCCAAGTGTTTTCTCAACGTCCACCTGGTCAAGAAGGCCGTAGCAACAGCGGCAGAACCGAACATCTGATTGGCGGAACAAATGACAGTGTGTATTTGGTGTGAAACAAATCATTGATCTGTTTAATTTTCCCCAACTAACAGCAAGTGGGCTTATAAGGTCACATTAAACTAAGTGTGTGAACAGAGCTTTTCTCAACTTGCTGCTTCGAGCTGTGTGAGGACTTCACCAGCAGAGCATGTAAACACACAGTAAACACACACACACACAGCCAGACAGTGAACAGATGGACACACTAATCGACCTGCTTTAGACCAGCCCCTTTAAAGCAGGATAATGTCCCGGGCAAGACACCCGCCAAGACACGCCAAGAATCAAGCCGCTCCGTGGAAACTCGGGATTAGAGCGAGGCACGCGGTGCACTGGAGATAAAACTCATTACTTTTATTGATCAGGGTGTAGCTTTTGTTCTTTTATGTGGGACGGCCTGAGCGTGGGACGGCCTGAGCGTGGGCCGGCCAGGATCCTAGAGCCGCACATTTACAAAACACTGCTGGGCAACTCCAACACAGCACACTCATTACTGGTGTTTACTAAGACAACAACACATACATGCTCGGGTGTGTGTGTGTGTGTGTGTGTGTGTGTGTGTGTGTGTGTGTGTGTGTGTGTGTGTGTGTGTGTGTGTGTGTGTGTGTGTGTGTGTGTGTGTGTGTAGGCTGTGTTGAAACCCCTAACTGAGGGAAAGTTCACCCAAAGATTTTAATTGTCCAAACCTGCATGATATACTTGCCTTGCCTTGGGAACTAGCCTATCTAAAATAGTTGTAGTACTAATTTACTAAAACCAAATCAAGGAACAAAAAACATAAGCTAATAACATAAAAATGACAAAAGCACCTCAATTACTTAAACTTAAACTCAAATGAAAACTCACAATTCTGTGGTTTTTGTTTGTTGTTGAAAAATGTAGTGTTTTTTGGCCATTTAATGAAAGTCAATGGGGTCTGACATAGTTTTGAAGTATTAATTTACTAAAACTAAATTAAAGCACAAAAAAAGAAGACAAAAGCACATAAATTATATAATATATATATATATATATAAAGCAATAAGCCCCGCGAAGCCGTGTTTAACAGTGGATTTAGAACAATTAAGGGCGCAACGCGGAGCGGAGCCTTTTATAAAACGGTTTACTACATAAAATAAACACCAGCAACAAAAATATAACGTTATAACACATGTATTCCTCCGCCAAGCAATGTAGTTCCAGAGAGGTTGCTAAGCAACACATGCAGCAACAGAGAATCACAAACGCCAGTTGCGCAGTAACACTAATGTAATGCGGTCACAGGTGTGTGTTTGTCGAGTAATTTACAACGGCTTCGAACCAATCAGAATCAAGCAATCGGAATCAAGGACTGGAACCATCCGTTTTATAAATTATGTATATATAGGCTATATAAAGCAATAAGCCCCGCAAAGCCGTGTTTTAGAGTGGATTCAGAACAACTAAGGGCGTTGTTAGGCACGACGCGGAGCGGAGCCTTTTATAAAGCGGCGGTTACTACATAAAAATATTCATTTTAATATTTATTTTATTCATAAAATAAACACCAGCAACAAAAATATAACGTTATAACTTATAACACATGTATTCCTCCACCAAGCAATGTAGTTCCAGAGAGGTTGCTAAGCAACACATGCAGCAACAGAGAATCACAAACGGCAGTTGCGCAGTAACACTAATGTAATGCGGGTCACAGGTGTGTGTTTGTCGAGTAATTTACAACGGCTTCGGACGCGGCTCAACCAATCAGAATCAAGGACTGGAACTATCCGTTTTATAAATTATATATATAGTTAGTTTCCCATTTAATGAAAACCAATGGGGTCTGACATAGTTTTGGACCCCATTGACTTTCATTGTATAGAAATCTTTTTTTGTGTGTCCCACAGAAGAAAAGCAAGTCATTGGTGTGTGTGACTCAGTCTGCTACCGACACGGATGATTCCTGAAATCACGAGTCGTGTTTGAGTCAAACGATTAGAGTTACTCCGTTCCTCAGTCACCATTACAGGTGCTTTTCTGACTCGACAAACTCTGCCTGTGATTGGCCACGCAGACAGGTGTCCATGACGACAGCGTTCCTGTCCCAGCGTCCTGCATAATTAAAGGAGCCAGTAATTGGCGGAATTAAGCACTGGGTCAGTTTACAACCGTTAGACTCGAGGCTGTTTTAATAGTCCAGAGACGCACGACTCTACAAGTGCACACGATGCCTGTAAAGCGGTGAGGTCCACCATCCAAAACCAGCCTTAATTACAGCATTATAACCACACAATGCACTCATGACATAAAAGACTTGCAGAATCAATGTAAACGACCAGTTAATTAATAATAATTTAGTATTTAATAACTAAAGCACATAAAACATGACTAAAATTCATATTAAAATAAAAGGCAATTAAAAAAATGGACAGTTTCTCTCTCTCTCATTGGAACAGAGCAGCCAGGACGCTCTATCAAATCTCTATCGAAGCTTGAACCGCCACTGAATACAAAAATAAAAAAGGTTTTTTATTTTAAAATTCTGACTTTTCCTGCAATTGTGAGTTTACATATCTTTTTTCTCAGAATTGCGTGAAATAAAACTCGCAATTATAAGTTATAAAGTCAGAATTGTGAAATATACTCATAATTCTGCGGAAAAAAAAGTCAGAATAGTGAGATTTACACTTTTTTTTCCCTCAGAATAGGACTATATAACTCACAATTGTGAGATTAGGCTATATCACATAATAATTTTGTATTATTATTATTATTGTTATTCGCGGAAACAAGCTTCCATAAATTTCTCCTTTCGTATCTCACAGAAGAAACAAAGTCATCCCGGTTTGGATTATTTTCGATCTGCTACTCCTTCAAACTTTAGGATAGAAACTAATTAAACAAACTCTATTGACAGGGCAGGTGTGTAGAGTTGCTGCTGATGTACTGTGGTTCACAGAGAGTTAAACTAGAGGAAACATAAGTCAACATGAAGTCAAACTAGCCATCTTAGACTGAACTTAGCAGCTGCTCGTGATGTCAGTATCATCTAATATCTCAAAGCAGGGGAATACTAGTGTCTCTAAAAGACACACCGCAATGTCACTGCCTGACCTTGGGTGTTTTGATCCCCCAAAAAGTCACCGGGTGTTGGACAACAGGGTCCAGTTCAGGGCCAGAAGCCCAAACCCAGGGTTAAACTCAAGCACACAGGTGTTTAAAGCAGGAGCAGGACGGCACGGTCAGATAAACAAGGGGTTTGTGTTTCACTGATCTCATATATGGGGTCCAGTTCTTCACTGATGGTCTGAGGAAACACAGCAGATGAGACTCACAAATACATATAACGTTAGCCTAGGCTTCACATATATTAGCAGAATAACTCCAGAGGAGACTTTCCCATCTGTGAAGATGCGTGGCTGCCATTCATCCATTTTAATCAGCTTATCAATAATATCTAGAGGACATTGGCGAAGGGTGCTCTCAATCCTGAAGGAAATTAGCCGTTTGTGTGTGTGTGTGTGTGTGACAGAGAGAAGAAAATATTTAAAAAAAAACATGAAACGGAAAGCGGTACGTACCAGCGGTTTGGTGTCCACATCGTTTCTTGGCGCAGAAACCGAGAAACCCGATGCTGTGAATTAGCGAAGCTGCAGTCGCGGTTATTTTTTTTATCCCAGTCGGTCAGCGGTCAGTCCCCCGCAGATAATCACTGTAATATTGGAGGGTATTGTCAAGGTTAGGTGTATGAAAGTGAGGAAAAGTGCTGTGTGTGGCTGGATGTGAAGGCAGTTTTAGACGGATGCTGCGGTAACGGGGACTGCAGGTCTGCGGTAAAGCCCGGACCGGATCAGGGCCAGAGACACTGGGCGCCGGACACACGCAAACCCCGGAGCCTGGATCACAGGAGGGATTCCGGCTGGAGCTTCTCATGGGGTTTAAGAAGTAATGTAGAACGTTATCGGTACACATACACACCCATATATATATATATATATATATATATATATATTGATGGAATAAAAAAAAAATACTAAATGGAAATGAAAATCCAAAAGTATAAGGGCAGAGAGAGAGAGAGAGAGAGAGAGAGGAGAGAGAGAGAGAGAGAGAGAGGTGTGTGTGTGTGTGTGTGTGTGTGTGTGTGTGTGTGTGTGTGTGTACCATGCAAACCTCATATTGTTTCACACCTATTTATTTGCCCTTTTAAATAATTTAAAAACGTTTTAGGGCTGAAAACCGAAGAGCTTATTAAATTAGTAAACATCCAATCATAAAAATAATGTGTGCAAATCAGTAGTCAAGTCATCTTCATTCATATAGCGCTTTTAACAATGTAGTTTCAAAGCGGCTTTACAGTAATAAACAGATAATTTTAAGGTAACAGATTGTTTTGGCTTTATAGCGGTTCTTGAATAAAGATTTTTTTCCAGCTAACGTTAGTTTTGATTGTTTCACTTCTTCAGTCGCAAGGATCAGTAGTTATTAAACTACAAGTAATGAGTAATACAGTAATGAAACCTCATGGATTTAAGAACTGAACATCTGAACCCTTCCTTTGCACCTGACGTCAATTTGACATCAACGAATAGTCAAGATTTTGACCACCTATGACATGTATGAATATGCTGAATGCATATTTTCAATTATTTCCTTGTGGTTGTAAAGAGGCCCATCAAAGGTATCGACATGTTTTTTCTGGTCCCACATCTTAGGTCAATATCATTGACATTAAATCGATGTTGATTTGATGTCAGGAAATATGACGTCAAATTGATGTGAAATTTGTCAAAACAATGTCTGAAAAAGTATATGTATTACTCATTGTAAATCAATGCAACTCATTTCCAACATCTAAAAGACCCAGCCTGAATGATCTTGAAAGTTGTAGGCCTATAGGTCTATGTATTTTGCATGTGTGTGTTTTTATTTGTTTAAATCCTAGCATGTTTACATTTAGTTCACGTTTTAAAATGACAGCAGACACTATAATTGCATACTATAAAAGCTAAATTTAATATTTAAGAACTGGACAATACTTATTTGAACCCCGATGAATGATTGCAATAGTTCATGTACTTGCAGTAAATACTGCACGTAACATTTTTAAAAAATGGTATGAAACAGGAAGCAATATTATAAACAAGTGTTCATTCTGGTCACATGATCCCGCAGCTATTGTTTCAAATTCTGTGTTTGTGTTTTTAGTCCACATTTGTTGTAATAACATCTTATTTGATTGGACTGCCAAAAATGAAGTGAAGAAAAGTAAACTCAATTGAACAATGAGCTGTCGCCAGCAAAGCACAAGCACTCTGTTCACCGGTCATGTTGAACAAGCATTGAGTCATTGAGGTTAATAATCAGTGAATAGATGATCTTTAATGCGTTCAGTGAAAACGTTCACAGTAATATGGCAATGTAATGTGTTATTCTGAATAGCCCAAGTTGTTTCTACGCTGCTGGGTGTTGTGGATGCGGTTAATATCCTACATATCAAATTGTATTCAACTGTATAACTTATTAAATGGTCAATATTGTGTATGAAATCGTAACAACACACAAAAATATGTTTAAAACTGAGCCGAATTAAAATGATTTAATAGAGGGACTATTGTGCAAGGTCTTGAAAGCCATGAATTTAATATCCCTCCAATTACTACAGATCAAACACATTCAATCAGATTCATCAATGACACAGCGGATCACTGAAGCTCATGAAGCCATGAACGCCTCCCCCTGCTGGACAGAGAAACATCTGCAAACATTCACGTTTCGGCTGATGTCAATAAGCGCTTTTATTTTTTTCAACCGCTCCACTACTATTACATTTGTTCCCTTGCTGAATAAAGATCATATTTCCCTCAGACATGAAGTAAAACAGACTGAGAACATCATTTCAAGTTAAGGCGAGACACGGTGACGGCAGGCAAAAACATAGCCTAGTTTTTTTTTTTGCTGGTCAATTGGACAATTCCGGCGCGAGTCGACCGTTCTCTGGGATGTGTTTTCATGATAGTGGTATTAACTAGCGATTTATTTTTACTTATTATATGCCCTATATACTAGCGTTATAAGCTAATCTGTTTTTAGAGATAAAAACTATTTTGATTATCATTGAAAACGCATCCCAGTCCCAGAGAACGGTCGACTCGGTAACCATGTGTTAATTAGGTTCATTTTGCGCCGGAATTCAATTCATTTTGCTTTCAATTCCGTTCAATTTACTTTGCGCCGGAATTGTCCTTTGACTTCCAGTTCTCTTAAAGGGGTCGATTACCCAAAAAAGACAATTCTGTCATAATTTACTCACCCTCATTGTCAATCTCTTTATGAAGTGCAGTGGTAGTTGCATATCTGTCAATGGAGGGACGGGAAGCTCTCAGATTTCATCAAAAAGATTTTAATTTGTGTTTCGAAGATGAACGAAACGGAGCAACATGAGGGCGAGTAAGTGAACTATCCCTATACATTTCATACCCTGCGTACAGACTGTCATTTTACATGTACATATCTATAAGAGCCTACAGTTTAAAGGGGTGGTTGATTATGATTTGACTTTTCTAACTTTAGTTAGTGTGTAATGTTGCTGTTTGAGCATAAACAACATCTGCAAAGTTACAACGCTCAAAGTTCAAAGAAAAGGAGGATATTTTATTTTAAAGAAATTGCTTTTTAAAGCTACACTGTGTAGGAATTTCTCCCATCTAGCGGTGAAATTGTATTTTGCATTCAAACGAATAGTGCTCTCTAGCTCCGTGTTGCAATGTACCAAGAAGCTGACAACAATAGCCCTTCGTTTGAGTTTAATACGTTACATGTTGTACTGTTATGCTGCCTATATAATGAATTACACATCCAAGCAATGAAAAAAAGCTTGTAATTTAGGACCGTAACATTGACTTACCTGTCGAGAAGAAAGCAGGAAACTTCAGCGTCCCTTTCAAAGTCTTTCTCCTTTATCAGCTCTTTCCACCTGGAAAAAGCTATCCCGATATTTACCCTCGGTTTTTTAATTCGCCGGTCACGTTACGGTGGCTCTGAAGGACTTTAAGGACTACAACAAACGGCTGGTAGGGACTACACAAGTTTCCTCCGGGGTTAGTGACATCACCAACCCTAAAATTTACATAAACCCCGCCCCCTGAACACGATTTATAGATTATCATGACAGAATATGCTAATCAATGACTAGAAGATAACTACACATAAGCTTCATAAATTCCTCAACTAACCATTCAGAAATGTCCTGTTGCTTCTACATGTTGTCACTTCTTCTTGAGTCTCTCCATCATTGTCCGACTCCAGTTTGAACATAAAAGGCTAAACGGTTTTGAAATTTTCTGTGTGTGTGTGTGTGTGAGGTAAAAGGAGCTGTTGTAGCTCCTCCCTATATGCCCGGGAGCAGCAGCTCATTTGCATTTAAAGGGACACACAAAAAAGGGTGCGTTTTTGCTCACCCTTAAAAAGTGACAACTTTAACATGCTATATAAAAATATCCGTGGGGTATTTTGAGGTAAAACTTCACACACACACTCTGGGGACATCAGACTTATTTTACATCTTGTGAAAAGGGCATTATACCACCTCTTTAAACTATTCTCCCAGTTAAAACGGCAACATTTAAAGTCCCCCTGTAGTCAATTTAAAACAAAACACACCATAAAAGTGGTCCATAAAATTTGTGTGCGCAAGTCATACAATAGCTTTGTGTAAGGATTTAAAAGAAATGCAATTCTGTTCCTGACAAATACCTGTTATACATCTTAAAGTCTCCCTGAAGTCAATCATTTTATCCTTTAAAACTCATCTTTGATCACCAAAATTACATATTTAAATATTTCTTCCTTGAAAAAAAAGTCTTCCTGCCTTAAAATAGCTTGAATGTAACTGGACACGGCTTGCCTCATTTAGTATACGCGGTTCTATGAATATGCAAATGAGCCCCACCTCTACTCACTCACTCATTTAGAGATCCACTGGTTGACGATCACACGTTGATCTGATTGGTTACAAGGTAGTGTGTGACGTCAGAAACACCAGCGATTTCACACCGTGTTTTTTGAGACTGTCTTTGGTTCACTGCAGTTTTAAGCAGAAAATACTCAGCGATGCTGTCGACTTATGAATTTACACATGGTTTGTCTTAAAACACATTAAAAAACACCACATAGACACAAACAACATTAAAAGCTGGATTTTCACCACAGGGGGACTTTAATCAACAGGAACTAAGAAACAAACACCATTTAAGGCAGCTTAATTTGTCAAACTCTTTATTTGTCACTCCATACAGATCAAACACATACAGAGTCCATGTATTAGCTCAAACTCATCTGACATTTGTCTGTCACCTTCGTTAACTGGGACGGTTTCACTCAAAAATAGAATAAAAAATAATAAAATAAATGACAATTTACTCATCATGTCGTTCCAAACCTGTGTGACTGAAGCCCCCAACAAAGAAACTCACGGGGTCCAATGTTGTTTCAGAAAACATTCTTTAAAATATACATAATATAGTCGGTCACATGTTTAGAATGACATGGATGAGTAAATTATGACAATTAAAAATTTTGGGTGAACCATCCCTTCATGAGTCTGAATTACTGGCAGTTTGCTCAAAGTAAGAAAAAAAAAAGAAAGAAAAAGAGAGAAATCAGAAACACAAGATTGTTATAAAAGAACTGAAATGGCAGTACGGCAGTCAGTGTCCGTCGTTATGAGGTCGTGTCATCGTTAATACCCGTCCTGTCATGTCGGGGTCATGCGTCATGTCACTTAAAACTCTGCAAGAACAAACACATCACAGTCACAGTTACACAAGTCCACAATCTCCAGCAGAAAAGAGTTCAGATGATGGTCTATTTAGGGCTGAACTTCAACACTTGGCATGAAACGGATCAACATTAACACTGTAGTGTGTCATATTTCAGAGCAAGGGCCGCAGCCACATTAGTGGCATTGGTAACACTTTATAATAAGGGTTCATTAGTTAACATCAGTTAATGTATTAACCAACATGAACTAACAATGAGCATTACATTTATTACAGTATTTATTCATCTTTGTTAATGTTAGTTAATACAAATAAGGCTTTTCATTGTTTGTTCACAGTGGATTAAAGTTAAACAAATACAAACTTCGATTTTGAACAACATGTAAATATTGAAATTAATATTAACTAAGATTAAGAATGAACAATACTTCCACAGCATTTATTAGTTCAGGGTTAACTAATTATGTAGTAGAAAGTGACAGATCCGCACACCGAATAAGCTCCCATTCAAACAAAATTTATTGGTGACGTTTTCGGGCCTACATGGCCCTTCCTCAGACTAACAGGAAGTATGCAAACAGTTACCTTTTTTTAAAGTCCTATATCACGTGATCACACCATCAACCAAAATTGGATACACCCATCAACATACATTGATAAATACACATTTAAACATCGTGTCCAACACCAAGTAAGAATTAAACATTTACATATTTACATATTTTCATTTTATTTTTTACATATGATTCCCCCTATTAAATTGTCAAACATATATAGTTTTTAACCCATATATCTTATTACAGTGTAAAACAAACACATTACAGATGGTATATCATTTAATCAGAAAATGACATCATTTTAATCAAGGCAGCTTGTTATTTCAACATTACATTATTAGTACAGAAAGCATTAAAAAATTCAAAGAGACTATATGTATTACCATTCAAAAAGACTTTCCGTACGTCAAGAAAACCATCTATGAAAAAAACCATCTATGAAAGGACAGAGAATCAAACACATTATTCAAAAATCCATACTAGGGTAAAAGTCAGATGGGGATTCGGACAAATTTTTAAACTTGATCAGACAAGTAAAAAAAGCATCTGTTATAAACTCAGCATTTCATTATTTATATACAGAGGAACAGCTTATTCAAAGAGACTATACCTACAAAAATAGAGACTATAGAGTTACTAGAAAAATAGGAATATACATATAGAAAAATAGAGAATCTAAAAAACCACATAGATTATTCAAATGATCCATTAATTAGAACGGGTCTAATATCAAAATCCTCATTGAGGCCTCTGGGCGCTAAAGTATTTAATGTATGAATCCAGAACAGTTCCCTCTTCAAAAGTAAATTATCCACATTACCACCCCTTCGAGGACATTTGATATTCTCAATTCCCACATATTTAAACTAGCTATATTGTGTTTGGCATTCATGAAATGTACAGCCACAGGGCTAGATGTCACAACCATTTCTAATCGCACTCCGATGTTCTGAAATTCTAGTTTTTAATGCTCTAGTGGTCTTACCTATGTATGACAGTCCACAAGGGCATGTCAACATATAAATTACATTTGTAGTAGAGCATGTGATTATCTCTTTTATCTTATATTTACTGCCATTATGTGGATGGTTAAATGTATTAGTTTTATAAAGTAAAATGGCATTGTTGGCATCTTCCACAAGGGTAGTTACCTGTAGGTAGATCGTTTAAGAAATGAGGTGTAGTCAAAGAAGGTACATCAGCTCATACTAATCTATTACGTAGGTTAGCTGGTTTTTTAAATATCACTACGAGGAGGATGTTGAAAACAGGATTGTAATGTTGGATCTGAATTAAGAATGTGCCAATGTTGTTTAATGGTACCCTCTATAGCTTTAGCTACCGGTGAGTACTGGATGGCACATACTATTCTATTCTCATCTTTTCTGATCATTTTCTTTTTTCAAACAGTCTGATTGTGATAAATTTTTCAAAACGTGTTGATGCCTCATCTATCCAGGATTCCTTATATCCCCTTTCTGTAAACCGTTTTTTCAAAATCGATCCCTGACGCATAAAATCATCATCAGAACTACAGATTCGTCTGATCCTATTGAATTGAGAGATGGGTAAATTTCTTTTCAGGTGAATAGGATGGTATGACTCACCATGTAGGATGGAATTTCTGTCTGTGGGTTTTCGATAGAGATCAGTTTCAACCTGTTATTCTCCTTAACAATCAAAATGTCCAGAAAGTTCATTTTTTCTTTATCCGATGCAATAGTGAATTTCAAATGATCATTCTTGGAAGTGACAAAAGGAAAAAAATTCTTCTAACAGTTTTTCAGATCCTGTCCATAAGAAAAATATATCGTCGAGGTACCTCCTCCAGACTGATATGTGGTCCAGGTAGGGATTTTCTTGAGCGTTGTAAATATTTTCCTGTTCAAATAGTCCAACATATAAAGAAGCAAAGCTGGGTGACATTTTTGACCCCATCGCGACACCCGAGATCTGGAGAAAAAAGTCGTTGTCATATAAAAAGGCATTAGATGTCAGGACCTCTTTAGTCAACTCCAACAGACATTGGGTACTAGGAGTAGTCTCAGATCTGGAATTTAAAAAGTCTGTGTAGCCCGTAATCCCTCTTCAAAGGGCACATTGGATATACAGGGATTCGATATCCATTGTCACTAGTAGATCGCGATTCAGTAACTTTTTCGATTGACTTGATTACTTTTAAAAAATCCATAGAGTCTCTTGTATATGAGGGTAATGTCATAACCAAAGGTTGTAGAGATGTGGTCAATGAAGGCAGATATCTTTTCGGTCAGTGATTTGGTTATGACATTACCCTCATATACAAGAGACTCTATGGATTTTTTAAAAGTAATCAAGTCAATCGAAAAAGTTACTGAATCCGATCTACTAGTGACAATGGATATCGAATCCCTGTATACCAATGTGCCCTTTGAAGAGGGATTACGGGCTACACAGACTTTTTTAAAATTCCAGATCTGAGACTACTCCTAGTACCCAATGTCTGTTGGAGTTGACTAAAGAGGTCCTGACATCTAATGCCTTTTTATATGACAACGACTTTTTTCTCCAGATCTCGGGTGGGTGTCGCGATGGGTGGTCAAAATGTCACCCAGCTTTGCTTCTTTATATGTTGGACTATTTTGAACAGGAAAATATTTACAACGCTCAAGAAAATCCCTACCTGGACCACATATCAGTCTGGAGAGAGGTACCTCGACGATATATTTTTCTTATGGACAGGATCTGAAAAACTGTTAGAAGAATTTTTTTCCTTTGTCAATTCCAAGAATGATCATTTGAAATTCACTATTGCATCGGATAAAGAAAAAATGAACTTTCTGGACATTTTGATTGTTAAGGAGAATAACAGGTTGAGAAACTGATCTCTATCGAAAACCCACAGACAGAAATTCCATCCTACATGGTGAGTCATACCATCCTATTCACCTGAAAAGAAATTTACCCATCTCTCAATTCAATAGGATCAGACGAATCTGTAGTTCTGATGATGATTTTATGCGTCAGGGATCGATTTTGAAAAAACGGTTTACAGAAAGGGGATATAAGGAATCCTGGATAGATGAGGCATCAACACGTTTTGAAAATGTATCACAATCAGACTGTTTGAAAAAGAAAATGATCAGAAAAGATGAGAATAGAATAGTATGTGCCATCCAGTACTCACCGGTAGCTAAAGCTATAGAGGGTACCATTAAACAACATTGGCACATTCTTAATTCAGATCCAACATTACAATCCTGTTTTCAACATCCTCCTCGAGTGATATTTAAAAAACCAGCTAACCTACGTAATAGATTTAGTATGAGCTGATGTACCTTCTTTGACTACACCTCATTTCTTAAACGATCTACCTACAGGTAACTACCCTTGTGGAAGATGCCAACAATGCCATTTTACTTATAAAACTAATACATTTAACCATCCCACATAATGGCAGTAAATATAAGATAAAAGAGATAATCACATGCTCTACTACAAATGTAATTTATATGTTGACATGCCCTTGTGGACTGTCATACATAGGTAAGACCACTAGAGCATTAAAAACTAGAATTTCAGAACATCGGAGTGCGATTAGAAATGGTGTGTGACATCTAGCCCTGTGGCTGTACATTTCATGAATGCCAAACACAATATAGCTAGTTTAAAATATGTGGGAATTTGAGAATATCAAATGTCCTCGAAGGGGGTGGTAATGTGGATAATTTACTTTTGAAGAGGGAACTGTTCTGGATTCATACATTAAATACTTTAGCGCCCAGAGGCCTCAATGAGGATTTTGATATTAGACCGTTTCTAAAATTAATGGATCATTTGAATAATCTATGTGGTTTTTTAGATTCTCTATTTTTCTATATGTATATTCCTATTTTTCTAGTAACTCTATAGTCTCTATTTTTGTAGGTATAGTCTCTTTGAATAAGCTGTTCCTCTGTATATAAATAATGAAATGCTGAGTTTATAACAGATGCTTTTTTACTTGTCTGATCAAGTTTAAAAATTGTCCGAATCCCCATCTGACTTTTACCCTAGTATGGATTTTTGAATAATGTGTTTGATTCTCTGTCCTTTCATAGATGGGTTTTTTCATAGATGGTTTTCTTGACGTACGGAAAGTCTTTTTGAATGGTAATACATATAGTCTCTTGAATTTTTTAATGCTTTCTGTACTAATAATGTAATGTTGAAATAACAAGCTGCCTTGATTAAATGATGTCATTTTCTGATTAAATGATATACCATCTGTAATGTGTTTGTTTTACACTGTAATAAGATATATGGTTAAAAACTATATATGTTTGACAATTTAATAGGGGGAATCAATATGATAAAAATAAAAATGAAAATATGTAAATATGTAAATGTTTAATTCTTACTTTGTGGTTGGAACGATGTTTAAATGTGTATTTATCAATGTATGTTGATGGGTGTATCCAATTTGGTTGTGATGTGTGATCACGTGATATAGACTTTAAAAAAGGTAACTGTTTGCATACTTCCTGTTAGTCTGAGGAAGGGCCATGTAGGCCCGAAACGTCACCAATAAATTTTGTTTGAATGGGAGCTTATTCGCGTGTGCGGATCTGTCACTTTCTACTACATGATCATATTTGTGATCCAGCACCCGTAACATAAATAAGATGTGCGTGATTCACTCCTGCGGGTTAACTAATTAACCTTATTGTAAAGTGTTACCGTGAAATTTAGCAAGTTCCATTGTCCAAATTTATCATCTTGATATTGGTGATTGTGGCGAATTCAGGTTCAAAGTTCAACTAACTTGAATCCAATGCTGCCTTGCATACATCACAGAGCATGTCACAGGCAGCGGGGGATGATTCAGACTGAATAATTCACAATAAGTCTAGTAACATGCATTATGGAAATAAATCAGGTCCATTTTGATTTCATTCCGACTGTAAAGATGAAGTGTGTGTGATTTCTGCAACACTAGTGGCACCAAACAGAAATACAAAAATATGCAGATAAGATTCCCAAAACTCTGTTCCTTGCAAGCCATGTGTGAATTATTGATTCATGTCCTCACCTTCCCAGCTGCAGTTAAACAATCATGGCTAGAGGTTTAAACTTTACTCATTTAGCCAGTTTGTTGAATGTCGGATGCAACTATACATCCCATAATCCTCTGTGGCAGCATAAGAATGATACAATGCAGAAATAAAGCATCAAAGGAGTAGTTCACTTTAAAATGAAAATTAGCCCCATGATTTAGTCGCCCTCGATTTAGTCGCACTTTTATGATGGATAGAATCACTTTTATCATGGATAGAGGCACTTTTTATCATGGATAGAGGCACTTTTTATCATGGATAGAGGCACTTTTATCATGGATAGAGGCACTTTTATCATGGATAGAGGCACTTTTATCATGGATAGATGCACTTTTATCATGGATAGATGCACTTTTATCATGGATAGAGGCACTTTTATCATGGATAGAGGCACTTTTATCATGGATAGATGCACTTTTATCATGGATAGAGGCACTTTTATCATGGATAGAGGCACTTTTATCATGGATAGAGGCACTTTTATCATGGATAGATGCACTTTTATCATGGATAGACGCACTTTTTATCATGGATAGACGCACTTTTATCATGGATAGAGGCACTTTTATCATGGATAGAGGCACTTTTATCATGGATAGAGGCACTTTTATCATGGATAGAGGCACTTTTTATCATGGATAGATGCACTTTAATGATGGATAGATGCACTTTAATCATGGATAGAGGCACTTTTATGATGGATAGAGGCACTTTTATCATGGATAGAGGCACTTTTATGATGGATAGAGGCACTTTTTATGATGGATAGATGCACTTATGATGGATAGATGCACTTTAATCATGGATAGATGCACTTTAATCATGGATAGAGGCACTTTTATCATGGATAGATGCACTTTTATGATGGATAGAGGCTTTTTTTATCATGGATAGAGGCACTTTTATGATGGATAGAATCACTTTTATCATGGATAGATGCACTTTAATCATGGATAGATGCACTTTTATGATGGATAGATGCACTTTTATGATGGGATAGAATCACTTTTATGATGGATAGATGCACTTTTATGATGGATAGATGCACTTTTATGATGGATAGATGCACTTTTATGATGGATAGAATCACTTTTATGATGGATAGATGCACTTTTATCATGGATGGATGCACTTTTATCATGGATATAGGCACTTTTATGATGGATAGAATGCACTTTTATCATGGATGGAGGCACTTATGATGGATAGATGCACTTTTATCATGGATGGATGGACTTTTATGATGGATAGAATCACTTTTATGATGGATAGATGCACTTTTATCATGGATAGAGGCACTTTTATCATGGATAGAGGCACTTTTATGATGGATAGATGCACTTTTATCATGGATAGAATCACTTTTATCATGGATAGAGGCACTTTTATGATGGATAGATGCACTTTTATCATGGATAGAATCACTTTTATCATGGATAGAGGCACTTTTATGATGGATAGATGCACTTTTATCATGGATAGAATCACTTTTATCATGGATAGATGCACTTTTATGATGGATAGATGCACTTTTATGATGGATAGATGCACTTTTATCATGGAAAGAGGCACTTTGATCATGGATAGAGGCACTTATGATGGATAGATGCACTTTTATGATGGAAAGATGCACTTTTATGATGGATAGATGCACTTTTATGATGGATAGATGCACTTATGATGGATAGATGCACTTTTATGAGGGATAGAGGCACTTTTATGATGGATAGATGCACTTTTATGATGGATAGATGCACTTATGATGGATAGATGCACTTTTATGAGGGATAGAGGCACTTTTATGATGGATAGATGCACTTTTATGATGGAAAGAGGCACTTTTATGATGGATAGAGGCACTTTTATGATGGATAGATGCACTTTTATCATGGAAAGAGGCACTTTTATGATGGATAGATGCACTTTGATCATGGATAGATGCACTTTTATCATGGATAGATGCACTTTTATCATGGATAGATGCACTTTTATGAGGGATAGAGGCACTTTTATGATGGATAGACACACTTTTATGATGGATAGACGCACTTTTATGATGGATAGATGCACTTTTATGATGGATAGATGCACTTTTATGATGGATAGATGCACTTTTATGATGGATAGATGCACTTTTATGATGGAAAGAGGCACTTTTATGATGGATAGAGGCACTTTTATCATGGATAGAGGCACTTTTATCATGGATAGAGGCACTTTTATGATGGATAGATTGCACTTTTATCATGGAAAGAGGCACTTTTATGATGGATAGAGGCTTTTTTATCATGGATAGATGCACTTTTTATGATGGATAGAATCACTTTTATGATGGATAGATGCACTTTTATCATGGATGGATGCACTTTTATCATGGATATAGGCACTTTTATGATGGATAGATGCACTTTTATCATGGATGGAGGCACTTATGATGGATAGATGCACTTTTATCATGGATGGATGCACTTTTATGATGGATAGAATCACTTTTATGATGGATAGATGCACTTTTTATCATGGATAGAGGCACTTTTATGATGGATAGATGCACTTTTATCATGGATAGAATCACTTTTATCATGGATAGAGGCACTTTTATGATGGATAGATGCACTTTTATCATGGATAGAATCACTTTTATCATGGATAGATGCACTTTTATGATGGATAGATGCACTTTTATGATGGATAGATGCACTTTTATCATGGAAAGAGGCACTTTGATCATGGATAGAGGCACTTATGATGGATAGATGCACTTTTATGATGGAAAGATGCACTTTTATGATGGATAGAATCACTTTTATGATGGATAGATGCACTTTTATCATGGATAGAGGCACTTTTATGATGGATAGATGCACTTTTATCATGGATAGAATCACTTTTATCATGGATAGAGGCACTTTTATGATGGATAGATGCACTTTTATCATGGATAGAATCACTTTTATCATGGATAGATGCACTTTTATGATGGATAGATGCACTTTTATGATGGATAGATGCACTTTTATCATGGAAAGAGGCACTTTGATCATGGATAGAGGCACTTATGATGGATAGATGCACTTTTATGATGGATAGATGCACTTTTATGATGGATAGATGCACTTTTATGATGGATAGATGCACTTATGATGGATA
>JARPMJ010006319.1:0-25000 GCA_033366665.1 Phoxinus dragarum
AAGATAAGTCCGTGCCGACTATTCTGGGCTCAATAACGACGACGCAAACTTACTTTTTACCATGGCTAATATAAACACATTTGTATAAGAGAATCTTGAAAATATGTCGCCTTTCTAGTAGGCCTACATGTGATAGAAAATTAAAAATGTTGCCTTTATCAATGCTGCATCTTCAAAGATGGCCTGTCTGTGCATGCATTTTTGTCCGTGGTACACCCTATCATTTCATTGGAATTAGTTAAATAATGTTAAACTGTTAGCAAATGAAGCTATAGGATAATTATGCAACAATAATCCGTTTTCAAGTGTCTCGGGTTAATTTTTTTTTTATTAATTCAAAATAGTTTCACTTTCCATGTGGACACGGGCTGATCCAGTCTTCGTTGTTGTGGTGATGGTTCATTTTCCTCTGATTCCGGCTCAAACATAATAAGGTTTTATCATTGCAAGAGCCATCGCTTCGCATGCATCACCCGCTACTAAACAGTTACGCCGAATCCGCAAATGTTCTGGCTGGGGGCGTTAATAATTGATGCATAGGCACTGACGTTAGCCAATCATAACAGTGGGCGTTAACACTGAACTCTTAAAGGGGAAACACCCCCAGAACAGACTGTTTGAATCAGAGGATGAGAAACAGGGTGGGAAAAGGTCATAAATCACTACATTTTAAAAGTTTTTTGTAAAAAAAACTATAGTAATACTATAATTGCACCTAAGGGAACATAATAATAAAATTAAAAAAAACATGTCATGACCCCTTTAAAGTATTTGACAGCATAGCGAGACTCGATTACGTCATTTGCAGTGCTTCATGGGAGTGGGCGGAGCTTAAGAGGAATTTTGGCTGTGAGGAATTTTCTGTACAGAATCATGGGTAATGCCGCTTTTAGAATATAGGGATATTTATGGTGAGTGATTAATCCACTGGGGGATTAATAAAGTAAATCAAATCAAAATCAAAATAAATTCCGACTTTTTTCTATTGTATTGGTATATAAACTCGCGAGAATAAAGTCGGAATTGCAAGAAAATTGTGAGGGAAAAAAGCTGGGATTTCAATTCTACGAAAAAAGTTATACCTTTTTTTATAAAAAAAACCCAATTTCAACTTTTTTCTCACAATTCTGCAAAAGTCAGAATATGTATACAAAACTCACAATTTAAACTTTTTTTGTCACAATTCCGACTTTTTTCTTTGCAATTCTACGAAGAAAAGTCTAAATATTTATAAGAAACTCACAATTAAAAAATAAAAATTCTCACAATTCTACGAAAAAGTCAGAAAATGTATAAGAATTCACAATTAAACATTTTTCCTCACAATTCCACGAAAAAAAGTCAGAATATGAATATACTCAGTTTCAACTTTTTTCTCACAATTTTAACTTTTTCTCGCAATATGTAATTTGCTCTGAAACATCACATTAATGTCATTGTTTCATGTTGACTTTAGTCAAAAAGGGGGTGGAGTCAGATCAGACCAGACTCCTCCCACGCATAACAGTTGGGGTGTGATTATGCTAATGAGAAGCTGTTCTGTGTTTCAGTCGCAGCTTGAGTCGCTTCCACACTTCCATGTACGAGCAGTTTACCCCGCACCTGTTTGGCGAGGGCAACATGAACAGCGTGATCGGCACCTATAACCCGTACCTGCAGGGGGCGTGTCTGAAGGTGCCGGGTCTGGAGGGTTACCAGGGTTACGGGAGTCCGTCGGCGCTACAACAGGCCCTGCTATCGCCTACGCCGCTAGAGTACCGGCCGTCACAGGTCACGCCCACTCTACAGGGCCTGCTCTCTCCACGCCACTCGCTAACGGGCCACGCAGACCCACGCCTGCCGCCGCAAGACCTCGCCGCGCTCCTCAAGCGCCACTCACGCACGGCCCCGCCCCCGGCCACGCCCACCGAAATGCTGCTGCTACAGCTGGGCCAATCCGGCGAGAGCTTGGAGCCTCCGCAAGCACCGCCCACGCAGCACTACCATCACCTGCTCCAGATAAGCCCCGCCCCTCCCTCGGAAAGCATGGAGGAGGACGAGGCGCCGGCCTATCACGAGGGCCTGCTGGCCAAAGCTGCAGCCCCCTCCTGTGACGAGATGCTGGCTCCGCCCCTCTGCAGCACGCCACCCTACTCCTCCCCCACACATAGACACACCTACATGCGCGGCGCCACGACTACCAGAGGTGACTCTCGCTCTCTCACACACACACACACACATTCACTCTCACACACACTCACTCACTAACTCACACACACATTGACTCACTCACACACACACACTCACAAACTCACACACACTCACACATTCATTCACTCACACACACACACTCTCACACACTCACTCACAAACACACGCACGCACACACTCACACACACACACTCACACACTCTCACGCACTCACTCACAAACACACGCACGCACTCACTCACACATTCATACACTCACTCACACACTAACGCACACACACGCTTCTCCATCTAATGTATTTGTTGGCTGTTGTGTGTCAGAGTCGTGTGATGCCTCAGACTGTGGACCGATGGAAGGAGATCATAACGGCTACGGCACACACAGACCTCGAGGATCATTACAGCGACATCACACCATCCAGACCTGCGACGACGCCTACGTGAGTGTGTATGAGAGTGAGTGTGAATGAGAGTGAGTGAGTATGAGAGTGAGTGACTGAGAATGAGAGTGACTGAGAGTGAGTGAGTATGAGAGTGAGTGAGTATGAGAGTGAGTGAGTATGAGAGTGAGTGAGAGTGAGTGAGTATGAGAGTGAGTATGAGAGTGAGTGACTGAGAATGAGAGTGAGTGAGTATGAGAGTGAGTGTATGAGAGTGAGTGAGTATGAGAGTGAGTGACTGAGAATGAGAGTGAGTGAGTATGAGAGTGAGTGAGTATGAGAGTGAGTGAGTATGAGAGTGAGTGAGTATGAGAGTGAGTGAGTATGAGAGTGAGTGAGTATGAGAGTGAGTGAGTATGAGAGTGAGTGAGTATGAGAGTGACTGAGAATGAGAGTGACTGAGAATGAGAGTGACTGAGAGTGAGTGACTGACTGAGAGTGAGTGAGTATGAGAGTGAGTGAGTATGAGAGTGACTGAGAATGAGAGTGACTGAGAATGAGAGTGACTGAGAGTGAGTGACTGACTGAGAGTGAGTGAGTATGAGAGTGAGTGAGTATGAGAGTGAGTGAGTATGAGAGTGAGTGAGTATGAGAGTGAGTGAGAATGAGAGTGACTGAGAATGAGAGTGAGTGTATGAGAGTGAGTGAGTATGAGAGTGAGTGACTGAGAATGAGAGTGAGTGAGTATGAGAGTGAGTGAGTATGAGAGTGAGTGAGTATGAGAGTGAGTGAGTATGAGAGTGAGTGAGTATGAGAGTGAGTGAGTATGAGAGTGAGTGAGTATGAGAGTGAGTGAGTATGAGAGTGAGTGAGTATGAGAGTGAGTGACTGAGAATGAGAGTGACTGAGAGTGAGTGACTGACTGAGAGTGAGTGAGTATGAGAGTGACTGAGAATGAGAGTGACTGAGAATGAGAGTGAGTGAGTATGAGAGTGAGTGAGAATGAGAGTGACTGAGAATGAGAGTGAGTGTATGAGAGTGAGTGAGTATGAGAGTGAGTGAGTATGAGAGTGAGTTAGTATGAGAGTGAGTGAGTATGAGAGTGAGTGAGTATGAGAGTGAGTGAGTATGAGAGTGAGTGAGTATGAGAGTGAGTGAGAATGAGAGTGACTGAGAGTGAGTGAGTATGAGAGTGAGTGAGTATGAGAGTGAGTTAGTATGAGAGTGAGTGAGTATAAGAGTGAGTGAGTATGAGAGTGAGTGACTGAGTGTGAGAGTGAGTGAGTATGAGAGTGACTGAGTATGAGAGTGAGTGACTGAGTATGAGAGTGAGTGACTGAGTATGAGAGTGAGTGAGTATAAGAGTGAGTGAGTATGAGAGTGAGTGACTGAGTGTGAGAGTGAGTGAGTATGAGAGTGACTGAGTATGAGAGTGAGTGACTGAGTATGAGAGTGAGTGACTGAGTATGAGAGTGAGTGACTGAGTATGAGAGTGAGTTAGTATGAGAGTGAGTGAGTATAAGAGTGAGTGAGTATAAGAGTGAGTGAGTATGAGAGTGAGTGACTGAGTGTGAGAGTGAGTGAGTATGAGAGTGACTGAGTATGAGAGTGAGTGACTGAGTATGAGAGTGAGTGACTGAGTATGAGAGTGAGTGAGTATGAGAGTGAGTGAGAGTGAGAGTGAGTGAGTATGAGAGTGAGTGAGAATGAGAGTGACTGAGAGTGAGTATGAGAGTGAGTGAGTATGAGAGTGAGTGAGTATGAGAGTGAGTTAGTATGAGAGTGAGTGAGTATGAGAGTGAGTGAGTATGAGAGTGAGTGAGTATGAGAGTGAGTGAGAATGAGAGTGACTGAGAGTGAGTATGAGAGTGAGTGAGTATGAGAGTGAGTGAGTATGAGAGTGAGTGAGAATGAGAGTGACTGAGAGTGAGTATGAGAGTGAGTGAGTATGAGAGTGAGTTAGTATGAGAGTGAGTGAGTATGAGAGTGAGTGAGTATGAGAGTGAGTGAGTATGAGAGTGAGTGAGTATGAGAGTGAGTGAGAATGAGAGTGACTGAGAGTGAGTATGAGAGTGAGTGAGTATGAGAGTGAGTTAGTATGAGAGTGAGTGAGTATAAGAGTGAGTGAGTATGAGAGTGAGTGACTGAGTGTGAGAGTGAGTGACTGAGTGTGAGAGTGAGTGACTGAGAGTGAGAGTGAGTGACTGAGTGACTGACTGAGAGTGAGTATGAGTATGAGAGTGAGTGAGTATGAGAGTGAGTGAGTATGAGAGTGAGTGAGTATGAGAGTGAGTGAGTATGAGAGTGAGTGAGTATGAGAGTGAGTGAGAATGAGAGTGACTGAGAGTGAGTATGAGAGTGAGTGAGTATGAGAGTGAGTGAGTATGAGAGTGAGTTAGTATGAGAGTGAGTGAGTATAAGAGTGAGTGAGTGAGTATGAGAGTGAGTGACTGAGTGTGAGAGTGAGTGACTGAGTGTGAGAGTGAGTGACTGAGAGTGAGAGTGAGTGACTGAGTGACTGACTGAGAGTGAGTATGAGTATGAGAGTGAGTGAGTATGAGAGTGAGTGAGTATGAGAGTGAGTGAGTATGAGAGTGAGTGAGTATGAGAGTGAGTGAGTATGAGAGTGAGTGAGTATGAGAGTGAGTGAGTATGAGAGTGAGTGAGTATGAGAGTGAGTGAGTATGAGAGTGAGTGAGAATGAGAGTGAGTTAGTATGAGAGTGAGTGAGTATAAGAGTGAGTGAGTATGAGAGTGAGTGACTGAGTGTGAGAGTGAGTGACTGAGAGTGAGAGTGAGTGGACTGAGTGACTGACTGAGAGTGAGTGAGTATGAGAGTGAGTATGAGTATGAGAGTGAGTGAGTATGAGAGTGAGTGAGTATGAGAGTGAGTGAGAATGAGAGTGACTGAGAGTGAGTGACTGAGAGTGAGTGACTGAGAGTGAGTGACTGAGAGTGAGTGACTCAGAGTGAGTGAGTGTGAGAGTGACTGAGCGTGAGTGAGTGTGAGATTGACTGAGAGTGAGTGAGTATGAGAGTGAGTGAGTATGAGAGTGAGTGAGTATGAGAGTGAGTGAGTATGAGAGTGAGTGAGTATGAGAGTGAGTGAGTATGAGAGTGAGTGAGTATGAGAGTGAGTGAGAATGAGAGTGACTGAGAGTGAGTGACTGAGAGTGAGTGACTGAGAGTGAGTGACTGAGAGTGAGTGACTCAGAGTGAGTGAGTGTGAGAGTGACTGAGCGTGAGTGAGTGTGAGATTGACTGAGAGTGAGTGAGAATGAGAGTGAGTGAGAATGAGAGTAAGTGACTGAGAATGAGAGTGACTGAGAGTGAGTGACTGACTGACTGAGAAGTGAGTGTGTGAGTATGAGAGTGAGTGTTTGTGTGTGTTGTGTGTGTGTTTCGTTTGTGTCATGCAGCTCCAGCGCTGACCTCTTGTTCTTGTAGGAGCAGGCGGAGCCAATGTCTGGCATGAGCTTATTGGCTGGGAAGGCGTTAAGCTCCGCCCGCATGTCGGACATTCTCAGCCAATCGTCTCTGACAGGAAGCCAGCAGCTGCAGCAGAGGGAGGGGCCAGGTGTGTGAACACACACACACACACTCACGCGCTCACTGATGATGATGATGATGATGATGGTGTTGTGTGTGTGTGTTTAGACGTGGAGGCAGATGTTCCCCCCGCCTCCTGTTACCCGTCCTCCTGCACCAGTGACATGCTGCTAAGCTACAAACCCCCCGACCTGCAGTACAGTGTGGAACAGGCCGGGGTCTAATGAACACAGGTGAGTGTGTGTGTGTGTGTGTGTGTGTGTGTGTGTGTGTGTGTGTTTGTGAGTGAGAGTGAGAGTGTGTGTGAATGTGAGGACCAGTGTCGATGGCTGACGTATTGATGAGGCCTTCACAGGGGAGAGTCTAGTTAACACAATCTCTGCTGACACTTCAGGGATGTGTTGTGGTCGTGTCTAGGCGCAGGTCCTCCATCTGATCTGGATACGGCCCGGATCCGGCTGACTACATCATGTGTTTTGGTCGTGTCTAGGCGCAGGTCCTCCATCTGATCTGGATACGGCTGACTACATCATGTGTTGTGGTCGTGTCTAGGCGCAGGTCCTCCATCTGATCTGGATACGGCCCGGATCCGGCTGACTACATCATGTGTTGTGGTCGTGTCTAGGCGCAGGTCCTCCATCTGATCTGGATACGGCCCGGATCCGGCTGACTACATCATGTGTTTTGGTCGTGTCTAGGCGCAGGTCCTCCATCTGATCTGGATACGGCTGACTACATCATGTGTTGTGGTCGTGTCTAGGCGCAGGTCCTCCATCTGATCTGGATACGGCCCGGATCCGGCTGACTACATCATGTGTTGTGGTCGTGTCCAGGCGCAGGTCCTCCATCTGATCTGGATACGGCCCGGATCCGGCTGACTACATCATGTGTTGTGGTCGTGTCTAGGTGGAGGTCCTCCATCTGATCTGGATACGGCCCGGATCCGGCTGACTACATCATGTGTTGTGGTCGTGTCCAGGCGCAGGTCCTCCATCTGATCTGGATACGGCCCGGATCCGGCTGACTACATCATGTGTTGTGGTCGTGTCTAGGCACAGGTCCTCCATCTGATCTGGATACGGCCGGATCCGGCTGACTACATCATGTGTTGTGGTCGTGTCTAGGCAGAGGTCCTCCATCTGATCTTGATACACCCCGGATCCGGCTGACTACATCATGTGTTGTGGTCGTGTCTAGGCGGAGGTCCTCCATCTGATCTGGATACGGTCCGGATCCGGCTGACTACATCATGTGTTGTGGTCGTGTCTAGGCGCAGGTCCTCCATCTGATCTGGATACGGCCCGGATCCGGCTGACTACATCATGTGTTGTGGTCGTGTCTAGCCGCAGGTCCTCCATCTGATCTGGATACGGCCCGGATCCGGCTGACTACATCATGTGTTGTGGTCGTGTCTAGGCGGAGGTCCTCCATCTGATCTGGATACGGCCTGGATCCGGCTGACTACATCATGTGTTGTGGTCGTGTCTAGCCGCAGGTCCTCCATCTGATCTGGATACGGCCCGGATCCGACTGACTACATCATGTGTTGTGATCGTGTCTAGGCGCAGGTCCTCCATCTGATCTGGATACGGCCCGGATCCGGCTGACTACATCATGTGTTGTGGTCGTGTCTAGGCACAGGTCCTCCATCTGATCTGGATACGGCCGGATCCGGCTGACTACATCATGTGTTGTGGTCGTGTCTAGGCGGAGGTCCTCCATCTGATCTGGATACGGCCCGGATCCGGCTGACTACATCATGTGTTGTGGTCGTGTCTAGGCACAGGTCCTCCATCTGATCTGGATACGGCCGGATCCGGCTGACTACATCATGTGTTGTGGTCGTGTCTAGGCAGAGGTCCTCCATCTAATCTGGATACGGCCCGGATCCGGCTGACTACATCATGTGTTGTGGTCGTGTCTAGGCGGAGGTCCTCCATCTGATCTGGATACGGCCCGGATCCGGCTGACTACATCATGTGTTGTGGTCGTGTCTAGGCACAGGTCCTCCATCTGATCTGGATACGGCCGGATCCGGCTGACTACATCATGTGTTGTGGTCGTGTCTAGGCGCAGGTCCTCCATCTCATCTGGATACGGCCGGATCCGGCTGACTACATCATGTGTTGTGGTTGTGTCTAGGCAGAGGTCCTCCATCTGATCTGGATACGGCCCGGATCCGGCTGACTACATCATGTGTTGTGGTCGTGTCTAGGCACAGGTCCTCCATCTGATCTGGATACGGCCGGATCCGGCTGACTACATCATGTGTTGTGGTCGTGTCTAGGCGCAGGTCCTCCATCTCATCTGGATACGGCCGGATCCGGCTGACTACATCATGTGTTGTGGTTGTGTCTAGGCAGAGGTCCTCCATCTGATCTGGATACGGCCCGGATCCGGCTGACTACATCATGTGTTGTGGTCGTGTCTAGGCGGAGGTCCTCCATCTGATCTGGATACGGCCGGATCCGGCTGACTACATCATGTGTTGTGGTCGTGTCTAGGCACAGGTCCTCCATCTCATCTGGATACGGCCCGGATCCGGCTGACTACATCATGTGTTGTGGTCGTGTCTAGGCAGAGGTCCTCCATCTAATCTGGATACGGCCCGGATCCGGCTGACTACATCATGTGTTGTGGTCGTGTCTAGGCGGAGGTCCTCCATCTGATCTGGATACGGCCGGATCCGGCTGACTACATCATGTGTTGTGGTCGTGTCTAGGCACAGGTCCTCCATCTGATCTGGATACGGCCCGGATCCGGCTGACTACATCATGTGTTGTGGTCGTGTCTAGGCAGAGGTCCCTCCATCTGATCTGGATCCGGCCCGGATCCGGCTGACTACATCATGTGTTGTGGTCGTGTCTAGGCAGAGGTCCTCCATCTGATCTGGATACGGCCCGGGTCCGGCTGACTACATCATGTGTTGTGGTCGTGTCTAGGCGCAGGTCCTCCATCTGATCTGGATACGGCCCGGATCCGGCTGACTACATCATGTGTTGTGGTCGTGTCTAGGCGCAGGTCCTCCATCTGATCTGGATACGGCCCGGATCCGGCTGACTACATCATGTGTTGTGGTCGTGTCTAGGCGCAGGTCCTCCATCTGATCTGGATACGGCCCGGATCCGGCTGACTACATCATGTGTTGTGGTCGTGTCTAGGCACAGGTCCTCCATCTGATCTGGATACGGCCCGGATCCGGCTGACTACATCATGTGTTGTGGTCGTGTCTAGGCGCAGGTCCTCCATCTGATCTTGATACGACCGGATCCGGCTGACTTCATCATGTGTTGTGGTTGTGTCTAGGCGCAGGTCCTCCATCTGATCTGGATACGGCCGGATCCGGCTGACTACATCATGTGTTGTGGTCGTGTCTAGGCGCAGGTCCTCCATCTGATCTGGATACGGCCCGGATCCGGCTGACTACATCATGTGTTGTGGTCGTGTCTAGGCGCAGGTCCTCCATCTGATCTGGATACGGCCCGGATCCGGCTGACTACATCATGTGTTGTGGTCGTGTCTAGGCGCAGGTCCTCCATCTGATCTGGATACGGCCCGGATCCGGCTGACTACATCATGTGTTGTGGTCGTGTCTAGGCGCAGGTCCTCCATCTGATCTTGATACGACCGGATCCGGCTGACTACATCATGTGTTGTGGTCGTGTCTAGGCGCAGGTCCTCCATCTGATCTGGATACGACCGGATCCGGCTGACTACATCATGTGTTGTGGTCGTGTCTAGGCACAGGTCCTCCATCTGATCTGGATACGGCCCGGATCCGGCTGACTACATCATGTGTTGTGGTCGTGTCTAGGCGCAGGGTCCTCCATCTGATCTTGATACGACCGGATCCGGCTGACTACATCATGTGTTGTGGTCGTGTCTAGGCACAGGTCCTCCATCTGATCTTGATACGACCGGATCCGGCTGACTACATCATGTGTTGTGGGTCGTGTCTAGGCACAGGTCCCTCCATCTGATCTGGATACGGCCCGGATCCGGCTGACTACATCATGTGTTGTGGTCGTGTCTAGGCACAGGTCCTCCATCTGATCTGGATCCGGCCCCGATCCGGCTGACTACATCATGTGTTGTGGTCGTGTCTAGGCGCAGGTCCTCCATCTGATCTGGATACGGCCTGGATCCGGCTGACTACATCATGTGTTGTGGTCGTGTCTAGGCACAGGTCCTCCATCTGATCTGGATACGGCCCGGATCCGGCTTACTTCAGTAAACCTCGGGATAAACAGAAAGACTAACATTAGCGTAGATTCCAATCTTATGATGTAACGAGTACTTCGGGTGTTATAGGAAGTGTGTTGGACGTAGTTTATTGTACTGTGAATGTGATTGTGTGTGTGAGATTGTGTGAGTACAAATATTATGATATGAATATACGTTTTATCCAGAGACCAAACACTCACATAAAGCAATATAGATTATATCTATATATCAAAATCGTCTGCATTATTGTTTATATTGCCACTATTTGTGAAAAACAAATCAATATAATTCAATTTTAGACTAAATTTACACATATAACACATAACATTTGTTAATACATATTTTTAATTACAATTTTATATGATATGTACTATATATACTAATGTTGTTCTGTTTCTCTTCTCAGGGGTGTATTTGCTGTATAAAGCTCATATCCGTCTGCTGTGTTGTGCTGTCATGCCAAATCCTCATCGTCTGTCCGTCGGGGGTGCCGTGGGCGTGGCCAGCTCGCAGGGGGCGGAGCACTCGGCTTCCTCTTCGACGCCATTGGCCGTCATGACATGGGAGTTTCTCTGATTGGCTGGGGCGAGTGCCTCCCGTCTGCTGAGGCCCAATAATCATCCGCCCCTCCCCCACCCGACCACGCCCTCTTACCGTCGCCATAGCAGCGCTCCCGCGCGCTCCGATGTACAAGGCTTACACAGAGTCTTATGTAAACACACTCTCACACACACACACACACACACACACAAAAAGACGTCATTACCAAACGCCACAAACCCAAAGTATTTCACGTGAAGCCTGTGGGACGTCGCGGATCATTCCGGTCGGGCCGTGACTCTCATTCGCTCTTTCCTCACTTCTGTTCTTTTATTTTTAACGCATTTTTATGGCTAATGTTCTGTAGGAATTATGATTCATTATTGTTCTCGTTTTCTGTAAAAGACGTTTTATGGTTATGACATTATTAAAAAGAATGATTATTATTAAAACCGTTCTATGTTGCAACAAGAGAACAGCAGCGTTTGTTTCCTTACAAAGTGATTTTTGCACTTTCAGTTTTTGTTTTTTGCTTTTCCTTCATGTTTCTTGTTCACCTCCTTCATTCCATCTGTCTGTCTGTCTGTCTGTTTGATGTCTATGACAGATGCATTGTGGGTAGTTTTACGGCTCCTGTACTGCTCATAGATGATGATGATGATGTTTTGAGCTTCATTTCCTTTTCAAAGCTTTATTGGGTTTTTTTTTTTTTTGTGGATGTTGTTAGAAAAGCTTTTGTATATTGATTATTTTGCTATTTCTGTTCTGATGTTATGTTGATGTTTTTAGCCAAATGTACAGACAGACAGACAGACAGACAGACGCTTCATTTCACGTCTTTCTCAAGAGTTTAGAGCCCAAATGTATGGAAGCTTCTCTCCTCCACGGAATAAAAACAAAAGGCAGTTTATACAAATTCTAACAATTATGACTTTTTTTACTTACAATTATGAGTTTATATCTCAGTCAGAATATAGGTATATAAACCCACAATTCTGACTTTTCTCTTAGCAATTCTATGAAAAAAGTTAGAATATATCTATAAACTCACATGAATAAAGTCATATTTGCAAGAAACTTAGAATAACAAAAAGTCAAAATTGTGAGAAACTCAGAATTGCGAGAAAAAAAGTCAGAATATGTATATAAACTCACAATTTCAACTTTTTTCTCCCAATTCTACAAAAAAAGTCAGAATATAGTCAAGAGAATTAAGTTGTACTTGCAAGAAAAAGAATTGTGAGAAAAAAAGTCAGAATTGCAATTCTATAACAGTCTGAATATATGTATATAAACTCAACTTTTTTCTCACAATTCTACGAAAAAGTCAGAAGATTTGTATATAAAGTCGGAAATGTGAGAAACTCAGAATTGCGAGAAAAGACGTAATTGCAATTCTACAAAAATGTCAGAATAAAGTTATATAGAATCGCAATTTCCACTTTTTTCTCAATTCCACAAAAAAGTCTGAATATTCAGCGTTTTCTTCTTAGAATCGTAAGGTATAAACTAAAAAGCAACTTGCAATTAGCCTTTTTTATTTTTACTCTGTGGCGGAAACAAGCTTCTGTAGACCTGTTGCTGAGATTGAACGATTTCTGCTGCCGTTTCGCCTTCGGTCTGACCAAACCAATAACGGTCACATGATCATCTGAGGCGAGACGGGCGTGTGTTTATCAGACAATCACCCGTCTGTGTGCGAGTTTGTGTCGATGGTGATGAAAAGAACCATGATCCTCCTCATCCTCCATCTGTCAATCATGTTATGCTCCGCCCTGTTTTCCTTTCTAGATCTGTCAGTTTCTTCTCTCTTTTTTTTTGGCTTTATGTTTTTGGAAAAGATACTAAAGTGCAACAGCAATGGTTAAAAAAGAATTCCAAACAAAACTGAGAGAAATAATAAATATATATAAATAAAGAAATGAATATGACATAAGTGTGTGTGCTGTGTTCTTTGAGGGCGTGTTCAGTAATGCTGCGGTACTGAAGATCCAGATCCCGTGTTTAATCTCTACCTCAGATCTGATTCTCTTCAATATGACGGCACAGGACCTGAAAGAGAGCGTTTACACTAATGCCAGCTGTAGCCCTTCAACAACATGTGCTTGTGTTATGAACAGATGTCTGACACATTTCACAATGCACAACATTGAGCTTTTGTCCAGCTGCTGTTCGAAGTCATTAATAATTGACGAACTTTGCAACATTGACTTATTGAACTGAAGTGAATTAAGATTGAGCTGAATAATGACACTTCCGTAGAGCTGCTTTTTGTTTCATAATCGATGGCTTTTACAGCATTATCACTGGTATTTTCATGTTCTATTACTGTGAAGGTGCACAATCTGTGGTGTATATAGTGCTATAGAAACACGTAATGTTAGCACTGACTCCTGCATGGTTCAGGCCAGAAGCATCTGCTAACGGTTTTAACAAGTACCGTCTATCACCGTCTAAGGACTAATTCTGAAGTTAGAAGATAAAACTGCTTGTTTTGATGCAGTGATTGGTTTTGTACCCATGAATCGGTCAAGACTGGAGCGATCAGTGTTACAACTCAACCGACACGAGTCCACGGTGCAAGAAGTGCCTTTTTACTTTTCTTTCTACAAGTTTGATGAAACCTTGTAGAAAGTTCCAGACCGGTCTCTCTCTTCCTATTCCTGGTTCAATCTGTTCCCAAATCTTCAGTTCTCATTCTGCTAGATTATCAATGCTGTTAAACCTCTTCTGTCCACTCTCTCACCCCTGGAGGGTTTGACTCTTACCCCACAGCTCTGGAACGCATCATCTGGTCCCGGGGTACCCCAGGGTTCAGTCCTTGGACCGCTCCTGCTTTCCAGATACACTACATCTTTGGGACCCATTAAACAGGCACATGGTTTCTCCTACCGTTGCTATGCTGATGATGACACAGTTCTACTTTTAATTTCAACCAGACGATGATCCCACGGTGGCATCAGGGATCTCGGCATGGATGGAAGAACGTCCCGTACAGCTCAACCTAGCAAAGACTGAGCTTCTCGACTTCCCCATCAGTACGACTTTACCATCCAGGGTGTGTTTCCCGATAGCAACGTTAGCCAACTGTGGTCACAAGTTCCGTCGTCATCATCAGTTCAACGAGTCGGTGTTTCCCGAAACCATCGTTCTAACGAACATTGGCAGACGTCGCGTCTGTCTTTTATTCAGAATACATACAAATGTCATTTACATCTTCTACGAGCTCTGGTGCGTAAGAACGATTGAATCTGGAAATAAAGCAAAATGAGAAATAGTCCTGTGATTTATAGCAAAACATCTCGTATTAATTAAATCTCAAACTGCTTAATTAAAGTAGTTATTACTCCACCACCTGCGTGACGTCATTAACCAACGTGGTTGAACGACCAATTGGCGGTAGTACGGTTTCGGGAAACAGTCGTGACTAGCCAGTGGATTTCTTCAGCGATGCGTCGCACTATAGTAGTGAAGCACGAGTTACGGCGTTATACGGGACACACACCCCTGATACGCTTGTCAACAATAATCCCATTAAGTTCGTCGGAGAACCTTGGGGTAATCTTTGATGATCCGCTGACCAGGCCTGCACTCCACAACACAGGAACACCCGGCTCTGGCTAACAGATGCTGCACATCTCGTCCAGGCCTTGTGTTTCCCGAACAACGGCGTAACTCACAGCTGAACCATCATAGTCACGACTGTTTCCCCAACCACAAAAACGTAGTGTCGTAAATCAGTCGTTCAACCACTGGGTTAATGACGTCACACAGGTAAAACTACTGTTAATGAATCTGCTTGAGATCGAATTAATGCGAGATGGTTTGCTATAAATTACTGACTTGGCATCTGACGACTATTTCTCGTTTTATTGTGCTTTATTTCCAGATTCAATCATAGACTCGTTCTTACGCACTGCTTTCGGGAGACGCACGCCTGGACTATTGCAGTGCTCTTCTGGACGGACTTCCAACATGTGCAATCAAACGTCTTCAAGCGGTGCCCCCCCGGAGACGTGTAAAATCACTGTCCAGACCCTTCTCCTTCCCTGTTCCACACTGGAGGAGTGATCTTCCCGAACCTATCCGGACAGAATCCCTGAAATATTCAGGAAACAGCCGAAAACTCTTGTCTTCTGCGAGCTCTTGCTGCATCACTCTTCTATTCTTTCACTATTTATCAATCCCTCGCTGTTCTAGCTTGACCTATTGACACTTCTCGTGTTTATTGCCTGTTTATTGCAGAATCGCTTGTTGTGTTCCTCTGGATAAAAGCGTTTGCTAAATGAACAAATGCTGCCTGGATATTTTCATCATCATCATGAGTTCTGTGTGCGGCTGCTGATGTCTGAGTGTGATTCTGCACTGCAGAGGCTGAGCAGACCTGAGAGTCGAGCTCAGATCTGACCGGGGTTATCCTGCGTCTGGTTGGAGGAGGTTCAGTAACACACACACACACACACACACACACACACACACACACACACAGACTCAGTGAACACTCGTCTGCTGCCTCCTGCTCTAGTGTTTTATATCAGTAATGAATCACAGCACCCCCCCTCCCTCCTGCGTGCTGCGTCAGTGTGTGTGACGCTCCTGCGTGAGTGTGTGTGTGTGTGTGTGTGTGTGTGTGTGTGTGTTTGCATTCTGAATGGATCCACAGCCGGTCGGAATCAGCAGCGTCTCTGTACACAGAGGTAAAACACTCTGAGTGTGTGTGTGTGTGTGTGTGTGTGTGTGTGTGTGTGTGTGTGTGTGTGTGTATCATAGCTGTCATGTGCCTCATTTATACAGTATCAGTGTGTGTGAGATGCTGCTGCTGCATGTGTGTGTGTGTCCTGCAGCTGAGAGATGCAGATTCTGCTTGTCAACATCACACTGGAAAACACAGATTGTTTTCTTTTGTTGACTGATACATTTCAATCACACACTCAAATCGGTCTGGACGACACACACTTCATCTGTGCAACTGGACTATTCTAGTTTGTTTGTGATTGTAGTTTTGTGCAGCTGGTTGAGACTCTTGTTTCTTGTGTGTGTGTGTGTGGTGTGTGTGTGTGTGTGCGTGCGTGCGTGCGTGCGTGTGTGTGTGTGTGTGTGTGTGTGTGTGTGTGTGTGCGTGCGTGCGTGTGTCTGTGTGTGTGTGTGTGTGTGTGTGTGTGTGTGTGTGTGTGTCTGTGTGTGTGTGTGTGTGTGTGTGTGTGTGTGTGTGCGTGCGTGCGTGCGTGTGTGTGTGTGTGTGTGTGTGTGTAGGTAACTATGAGGACGCTTCTCTCTTCTTTACTCTGTCACACCATGATCTGGGCCGGCTCAGGTAAGATGCTCTAGTTTTAACTATGGTTTATGTCAGTATTGCTCTCGACTGTATTCTCCTCTCTGCCCGCAGCTATTGACCCCGCCCCCAAAATTGACGGACAGCAGACCTCGTCAGTCACGGTACAGGAGAACTTCACTCACCACTTCAACTGCCAATCAGAGGGCTGGAATCCTCAAGCCCCGCCCCTGCTGACCTGGTACCTGAACGGGGAGCGGCAGAGCGAGGTGACGGGCAGCCGGGGGGCGGGGCGTCTGGTTATGACATCACCAGGGGACTCCGGAGTGCTCCGGTACGGATCCGAGCGCAACAGCACGTTCACACTCAAACCCAGACGCTGGGACCGAGAGCTGGTGTGTGCGGCGCGACACCCTGCTGGAGGACAGAGTTACAACGCCACCGTCACACTCAACGTCCAGTGTGAGTCCGACACGCTCCCGCGAGAACGCGCCAGTTTCTGCTTAACAAAATGTTATAATAGTGATTTTAAAATATAAAAAAACTAATGCAAAAGCAAAACCAGTGAAAAGAACTATATTAGTGAGTAGAATGAAAAAATAACATTATAACCAGTAGATGGCAGCAGAGGACCACTTATTGGATTACTTTCATTTTAAAAGCGTTTACCAGCAGTAGACCACTAAGGTTAGGTACATTTCCCATATTAACTCCATTAAGCATGCTCACACACACACACACACACACACACACACACACACACACACACACACACACACACAATATTTAACCATTTATTTTTCAATCAGTGATGTAAAAGGGTTAGACTGAAGAGACTTCTTATCTTGCGAGTCCCTCTAGGGGATAACAGTGATATTACAGCCTTAATTTTTTTCCGTTGAAACGGCTTATAGTTTAGGTTTTACTGTGAGCATCAGAAATTCATGTGTCTGTTTTTTTCAAAATGACCTGACATGTACACGAGTTTTGATAAGTTTCACACATATAGACATGTTACTCATAATGGGCCATACCAGACATTTATAAAAAAAATTATCAGCTAATATGGTTTAATAGATAAAAATAATTGCAATTGCAAACATTTTTTGCAATGTGGGTGTCTAGATGATGCATTTCAAGTTTCAAGCAAAACGGACAAACAGCCTAACAGCGAAAAAGTAGATTTTACAAATAATATCAAATATTGAACACATTTTTTGATTGGTCATTCAGAATGAGGAGATTTAACATATGATATGAATCTTGTGTGTATGTGTGATACGTTGCATAATATTTAGGGTCCGGTGTAAAATAAATAGCACCACCCGGTGGCCATTTTCTTTCACACTTCGCACAGATCTCTAAGACCATGGCTCAAACGTTCCCACCAAGTTTCATTCCGATCGGCCTTCATTACTCTGGGCTAGGAGGTGCGCTGACTTCATTGGCCGATGGTAGCACTGTCTTTCGGGATACATTTCGTGATATAAGAGTTACAGCCATTTTAGTGAAAGTGACATTTTGGCATTCCGTTGCGAGCATTGTGTATTATTAATAACAAAATCAATAATATTAATTAAAATTTTGTTCTGTCTGTGAGATATTTGACATAAAAGAATGACTTCACGAGTTAAATGTTATGTTCAACCACAGATGTCGATGGAAGGGTCATTTAAACATGAACTAACCTCGCACGTGTGTGTTTGGTTCCTCGTGACTCAGTCCAGCCGGAGATCTTGCGTGTGGACGCCCACTACAGCGAGACCGCGGACCCCGGCCTCTCCCTCATCCTCTTCGCTTTGGTTCGGTCCAACCCCCCCGCCACCATCACCTGGGTGGATCGGTCCGGTCAGCTGCTGGCCAACAGCTCCGACTTCCTCATCCTGGACTCAAGGAGCCACCCGTGGCTGGCCAATCACAGCCTGCAGGTCACCTTGAGCAGCCTATCAGGAAACATCTCCGTCAACGCCAACAACAGCCTTGGCTCCGCCCACAGCAACCTCACGCTCACAGGTGACACAACACACCATCAAAAATCTGACGCAGCACAACTGGTTTCAAGACTGATGATAATCATAACTGTGTCTTGAGCATCAGATCATCATATTACACTGATTTCTGGAGGATCATGTGACACTGAAGACTGGAGTAATGATGCTGAACATTCAGCTTTGATCACAGGAATAAATTACACTTTACTGTATATTCACATAGATATTTTACATTGGAATAATATTTCACTGTTTTTACTGTATTTTTGATCAAATAAATGCAGCCGAAGAGCCTCGTTCAGAAACGTCTCGCCGACCGGTGGTGTATAAACATGTAATTGCGGGTGTGTGTATTCTTTTATGTCCCGTTCTCCAGAATTCCTGCAGTCACGCGTGGAGGTGCCGATGTTCGGGATAGTGACGGGTGGTGTCGCCGGCATCATCACCCTCCTCATCTTCACCCTGATGGTCTTCTTCCTCATACAGAAGGACAAGACCAAAGCCATCGGTACAGAGACCGAACGCCAAAACACTGCAGATAAAAGCATACATGTACATGTGTCCATGTGTTTGTACATGTGTTCATGTGTTTGCTTCTTTCTGTGTTGTTTCTCAGAGGAACCTGTGGCAGTGCACCTGTCCTCCAAACGGTGCGACGCGTCTCGCAGCACTCTAATAACACTGCTAATAACACTATTGAACGATTGATCTTGTGACTGTTCTCTTGTTTGTTGGTTGCAGTAACGACATGGTGAAGATCCAGGTGAACGGGTTTTATCTGCCCAGAGAGAACATGTCTTTACCGTCACACGTGCAGCTGAACGACGACCGCACGCTCTGTAAGGGTGAGTCCGGATTCCGTCCAGAGCTGCCGATCTAACGTGTGAATAAAGCAGCGTTTCCCTCCCATGTGTTCAAGAGAACAAAATCCTCACTTAATGGTGCAAAATATCAGTAATATGCACTTTCATTTCCCAACTGGGATCAATAAAGTACTACTACTACTACTAATAAAAATGAGCGTTTCTACAATCTGGCAGTTTTTCATCATAAATGAGTTGGTCTCAGATCGTCAGACGAAACACAATAAACGCTGTCATGTTCTCTTGCATTCGGATGCTGGTGTTTGAGACGTGTTGTGGCAAAAATTCATCGAACAAACATCACTGCGTAAGAGACACTCAGAGTCAAATTATAAAATAGAAGTATTTATTCTTGCAAGAATAGGAGCAGTCTAATACACAGTTGTTACCCTGTGCAGAAGAGTGACACACCCCCAGACAGACTGAACCAGCTTTTATCTCCGTTCCAAGGCCGTCTTCTGCCAGAGCCATCCTACCAGTAGTTTTCCATAGACTAAGCCCTCCTTCACCAAATGGCCTTCTGACATCTAGGTCAGAGGTCCTTGTTCGTCTGTTCTCTGGAGTGTCTCTCCCTTCTGCCTTCCCAGGTACATAAAAATAATCTTCTCTCACTACAAGTGAGAGTCACACATGTGACATTCTTTGAATCATCTATCTTTTACTAAAGATCAATGAATATCATAAAATAGCCACTACAGACGCTTTGGAGGAAATTATATTACATTACATTACATTTACATTTAAATCATTTAGCAGACGGTTTTATCCAAAGCGAATTACAAATGATGAGAGCAATAGAAGCAACAATTGGGCAGCAATATGCAAGTGCTGTGACCAGTCCCAGTTATTCTAGCACAGAAGATGTAGCAAGGTGATTTAAAAAATAGATATAGAATAGTAAGGGTTAGTATTAATGGGTCAAGAGTTGCCGAAAGATATGCATCTTCAACAGTTTCTTGAAAATGGCTAAAGACTCAGCAGCTCGGGTTGAGACAGGTCGTTCCTTCAGTAGGGAACAGTCCAGATGAAGGTCAGTGAAAGAGATTTTTTACCACAAGACACCGTTAACCTGCAGAACACAAGCTTCTGGAGACACATTGGTCTGAAGTAGTGAGTTTCGGTAAAAGGGAGCAGAGCCAGTGGTTGTTCTGTAGTTGTTCAACCAGTGCAGGGTAATGAGGAGAGGAGTGATTGTGTCTCTTCAGCTCGATAAACACACTCTTGCTGCAGCATCTGGATCAGTTGCAGAGGTTTGACTGATGCTGGAAGGAGAGAGCATTACAATAGTCCAGTCTGGATAGAACAAGAGCTTGGACCAGGAGTTGTGTAGCTCTGATAGGAAGGGCCTGATCCTCCTGATGTTGTAAAAAGCAAATCTGCAGAACAGGGGCCGTTCTAGCAATGTGGTCTGTGAAGTTCAACTAAGCATCAATCACAACACCTAGAATCCTGGCTGTCCTGTATGGAGTTATGGATGACGAGCCTAGCTGAATGGAGAAGTTGTGGTGTAATGTTGGGTTGGCTGGGACCACAAGCAGATCTGTCTTAGGGAGGTTGAGCTGAAGGTGGTGGTCCTTCATCCAGCAGGGAAATGTCTGTCAGGCTGAGATGCGAGCAGCTATTGTCGGATCCTCTGGCTGGAATGAGAGGTAGAGTTGTGTGTCATCAGTGTCACAGTGTTAGGATAAACCATGGTTCTGAATGACAGAGCCCTGAGGCACTCCAGTAGCTAGATGATAACAGTGATGGAAAAACCATGTTTCTGAATGACAGATCCTAGTGATGACATGTAGATGGAGAAGAGAAGCGGCCCCAGCACTGAGCCCTGAGGCACTCCAGTAGCTAGATGACAACAGTGATGGGATAAACCATGTTTCTGAATGACAGACACTAGTGATGACATGTAGATGGAGAAGAGAAGCGGTCCCAGCACTGAGCCCTGAGGCACTCCAGTAGCTAGATGATAACAGTGATGGGAAAAAACATGTTTCTGAATGACAGACACTAGTGATGACATGTAAATGGTGAAGAGAAGCGGTCCCAGCACTGAGCCCCGAGGCACTCCAGTAGCTAGATGATAGCAGTGATGGGATAAACCATGTTTCTGAATGACAGACACTAGTGATGACATGTAGATGGAGAAGAGAAGCGGTCCCAGCACTGAGTCCTGAGGCACTCCAGTAGCTAGATGACAACAGTGATGGGATAAACCATGTTTCTGAATGACAAGACACTAGTGATGACATGTAGATGGAGAAGAGAAGCGGTCCCAGCACTGAGCCCTGAGGCACTCCAGTAGCTAGATGATAACAGTGATGGGAAAAAACATGTTTCTGAATGACAGATGCTAGTGATGACATGTAGATGGAGAAGAGAAGTGGTCCCAACACTGAGCCCTGAGGCACTCCAGTAGCTAGATGACAACAGTGATGGGATAAACCATGTTTCTGAATGACAGACACTAGTGATGACATGTAGATGGAGAAGAGAAGCGGTCCCAGCACTGAGCCCTGAGGCACTCCAGTAGCTAGATGATAACAGTGATGGGAAAAAACATGTTTCTGAATGACAGATGCTAGTGATGACATGTAGATGGAGAAGAGAAGCGGTCCCAGCACTGAGCCCTGAGGCACTCCAGTAGCTAGATGATGGTCTAAGACACATCACCCCTCCACCACACCCTGAAGGACCTACAGAGAGGAAGACTTGAACCACTGGAGTGCTGTACTTGAGATGCCCTTAATCGTGAGGGTTGACAGGAGGAGCTGGTGTTTAACTGTGTCGAAACACAGCAGGAGAACTGAGGATTTGGAAGCTGTTCTTGAGTCTCAGAGTTTCAGTAACCAAGAGCAGGGCCGTCTCAGTTGAGTGACGCTTCTGAAACCAGACTGGTTGTTGTGCAGGAGGTTGTTCTGTGTGAGAAAGGTAGAGACTTAGTTGAAAACAACTCGTTCAAGTGTTTTAGCAATGAATGGCAGATGGGATGGAAATTTCTAGATGAGCTGGATTTAGAGTGGGTTTCTTAAGCAGTGGGTATTTATTCTGTAAATGTGTTTCCCTCGTAGTTTATGCGCATGTCTTCTTATCAGAAAAAACAATGATCCTCCTCAATTGAGTGCATGAGTGTTTTTTTTAGAATTTATACGCATCTTGGCATCTCCCAAAATGTGCTTAAAATATGTGTATGTAAATATATCTAATGTGAGTCTCTAAAACATCACCTGTCTCAAGCTGCGTGTTTCAGGGCAGAAGATCTCCAGACCAAACACACTGGAGAGAAGACGCACTGACGAGGAAGAGGAGGATCTGTCTGCGGCCTACGCTGCCCGAGGTCAGAGGTCATGACCTTAAAGGGGACAGTTCACCCAACAATGTAAATCTCGACATAATTACTCTCCCTCATGTCTTTCCAAACCCATGACTTTCATTCATCTTCTGAACACAAAGTTAGATGTTTTAATGAAATCTGAGAGATTTCTGTCCCTATTCACCCAAAACTCTGACATAAAGAGATGGAAAAATAAACGCATATGAATAGAGCGCTTCAGAACCAAGATCCAAGTCTTCCAAAGAGACACGGTTTAGTTTAATTAATAATTTGTTACATACATTTTATAGCGCTTTTCTGGGTACTCAAAGCGCTTTACATGGAAGGGGGGTAATCTCCTCAACCACCACAAATGTGCAGCTCCACCTGATGATGAACAAACCTGATTGGTTCTTCAGCTTGTTTATTTGATGAGCTGATCAATGTTTATATGTGAATAAAAGCCTAAATTAAATTATACATTATTGGGTGAACTGTCCCTTTAAAGAACCCTGATATCAAGAATCAACAACGAGAGATCAACTGAGTCTAATAGATCTGAATGATTGTGTCCCGACAGGTTTCGCTCGCTATCCGATGGTGGGCTACATCTATAAAGTGAGCAGCACCAGCAGTGACGAGATCTGGCTATGAACATCTGCACACTCTGACCTCTGACCTCACCTGAACCCTGACAGCAGGCACGACGGGATTCGGTTTCAGCATTCTTATAACTGAACATACATCAAAACAGATTTACTGACAAACTTTGACTGCAGCTCAAGAGTTTGAGTGACAGACTGCTTTGTCCTGGTGAAGAACTACACTACCCATAATGCACTGAGCAGAGGAAACACTGCTACTATGGAAACGGGGACTTCCCCCCTCAGACTTGCTAGGTATCAGCAAACTAACATTAGTTAGTTGTATAGTGTTGGTGGACTGTAAATATGTGCTCTCATCAGTATACCCAGAGTTCATTGCTGCTATAAGGAATGCTACATCATATTTGTGTAATATAAAGGAATGTTCAGTAAATATGCAGATATTGTGAGATACTTGTATGTATTTAGATAAATAGAAGTATAAAGATTATTGAAATCATACCCAGATAGCAAACTGACATCGAATCAATGTGGAAACAACGTTTCTCGTGACATTGAAACAACATCGTTTTGCTCATCGAATTAACGTTGAATCAACGTCAGACACGTCATTCAACCGCATTTCAATGTTGAATCGATGTTTTATTTTCGGTGTAATAACGTTCTGATTGAACGTAACTGTTGATTCAACGTTGAAATTTGATTGATGATTGATACTAACCTTTACAACTAAAAATCAACGTTGAATCGACATCGGTCTGCTATCTGGGTATTTAGTGTATATTTGTAAAGCTCATTCTGAGTCTGATCCAGCAGGGGGCGCCACTGGTTTATCTTACCTGAGCTTAACGAGTAGTTTATTATTATTCCAGTGTGTTGTCCCTCTCTTGCTTGTGAAAGTTGCTGTATTATTATTATGATGAGAAATAGGCCTACCTCAATAAAGTCTATAGAGAATCACAAATCATACGTGATTAGTGTAATAATGTTGTGTGTGTAGAGAGAGGGAGAGTGAGTGTGTGTGTGTGTGTGTGTGTGTGTGTGTGTGTGTGTGTGTGTGTGTGTGTGTGTGTGTGTGTGTGTGTGTGTGTGTGTGTGTGTGTGTGTGTTCGCAGGTGTTTGTGGTCTTCAGTTTACGGCACCGGAAGTCGATCTTTCATCTGCAGGTTTTGCTCTTATTGATGTCAGACTGTGTGTAAGTGCACGAAAACATGTATAAAACACACATGAACCATCATTCACATCAGTAACGGCTGTCACGTGTGTGTTTGACTGCACCAGAAGCCGTTCTTTCATGATCTCGAGGAGTTGAGCTAGTCTCGGCTGATGAGCGGCTTTCATCGCTGGATGAAGTTCAGGCCCGGATCGTGTTCTGACTTCCGGTTGATCTCAGTCTTCAGAATCACACGCGGATCCGGAGCTTCATATGAGCTTCATCCTTCACTCGAGCTACATTTAACAGGAATTACGGTAGGCTAACACTTTACTTTATTTTATTTTATTTTATTTTACATATGTTACGTACTTACCATAGTAATAACAGTAAATTATGCATAATTACATGCAACTAATCCTCAACCAAACCATAACCCTATAGTAAATACATGTAATTAATTAATATTACTCAGTACTTACATTTATAATTACACTGTGTAACACTTTATTTTAAGGTAACTCCAGTTGTATTTTATTAATGAACTTTAACAAAGATGAATAAATACTGTAACAAACGTAATGCTCGTTGTTAGTTAGTGTTACCCCATTATGATATGATATGGTTAATTTCATTGTTTATTCATGGTCGGTCATAAAACATTAATTTTACAACTTGAAATGTTTTAACCAGAATTAATAAATGCTTTACGTTTAAAATATCCATGGCATTTTAACGAATATGAATAATCTGAAGATAATTGTCGGGTGTTATCAAATGTGTTATTGAATCAGAATGTTTAAGTTTTTCCTATAAACCAGTATTTGTGAACAGAACTAGTGTTTTGTGTAGTCGAGCAGATCTGAAGACTTTATTACATCTAACGCTGAGGAAAGAACAGATCATGGCGTCTCTAACGCTCAAGAT